>APFE030019849.1:186102-212485 GCA_000404065.3 Pinus taeda
TACAGGAAACCCTTGTTTCCTTGTGGTTTGATGTTCATCCCTTAGTTATGGCATCATGGAGTGAGTCTTGGAAGGAGAAATGCTAGAGGCTTGAGGTGGGACAGATCCAGAAGGAAGTTGTGTTTGGAGCCTGCAAAGGTTGCTCAGGTGATATTACTCCTTTTGTACTTTCTATTTGTCTATAATAAAGAAACACGTCTTTATTCTCGATATGCTTCTTCTTTACGTTTATGATGTTCATGTTTGAATTTCATGTATGAATGGTTGTTTAAAGTTCATAACTAACTTCCTTCTTTTATAACATAAAGATGATTTTTGTATAAATCCTTGTCCATATACTGTTGCATTCTTTGGAATTGTTGGTTTTGCAGGGCAAAGGAGTGAAAGGGACGTGAAGAAGTGTTTGGACCCTTGAGGAACTACTTGAACTTAGGACCTGAGGTACGTCCTTCTTACTTTAGAATTAGCTTTTGCTAGCATAATGGTTGTGTGTATGCATGTTTCTTTGTTTAGACAACTTTCAGTCTGCTAGGGTTCCACCCAAAAGCCCTAGGGGATAAAATCCCTCAACATCTAGAAGATTCTTTGGGTTTTCACCTAGCAAACTGCCTCTGCCATTTGTCTACTCTCTCTCATCGCACCCTACAGAAGGGCTTTTCAGTATGCATCGCACCCTCTGTGTGTAACAGGTGAGATGCATCGCACCCTCAGCATTGAGTAGTTTGTATGGTCCATTTTTGACCAGTTTTGAACAGTGTTTCAAGGAGAACTTTTGGGAAATGATGTAATTAGCTACCCTTGTTTCTTTAGGCTATGAAACAACATTTTTAGGGGTTTATAAGCCCTTGGTTTATGGACATATGTGATTGGGCTTGCAGTTCCCAAATATGTCTTTTATAAATCTGAGCATGGGAATGCCCGCCTTAGGTAGATCATGAAAATATTATGAAGATAACGTATTGTATTGTATCCTATTGCAGGTCACCTTCTAGTTCAGAAAACCGAGGATCCTCATGATAAAGCATTTCACCTGACATCAGAAGATTTGTGACCTCATGCTTTAGGGGGCAACTGTTATAGACATATTTGGGTATTGCAACCCCAATCACATATGTCCATAAACCAAGGGCTTCTAAACCCCTAAAAGTGTTGTTTCATACCCTAAAGAAATAAGGTCAACTAATTACATCATTTCCTAGAAGTTCTCCCTGAAAAACTGCTCAAGACTGGTCAAAATTGGACCATGCAGACTGCTCCATGCTCAAGGTGCGATGCATCTCACCTGTTACACATAGAGGGTGCGATGCATACTAAAAATCCCTTCTGTAGGGTGCGATGAGTGAGAGCAGACAAATGGCAGAGGCAGTTTGCTAGGTGGAAACCCAGAGAATCTTCTAGAAACTACTCATTTGACACTTGCCTCTCTTAATTCACCTAGGGATGAGTAAGAGATCATGAAATCTCCAAGTGGAACCAAGAACTATCAGTGAAATGACACTAATAAAAATCCCAGAAGCTAACTCACCCACCTGCAAATATCTATATATGGATCCCTCATCCTAGAGATCCAGAGGCTCGAATTTTGTATTTTGTAACGAAGTTCTGTTGGTTTCTCTGTGCAACATTGTATTGTTGGGTGATCTATCCTTTCATGAGGTGAAGAGGGCTTTCATGCTGGGAGGATGGCATTGGATCAGACAACTTGGTTGTAATGCTCTCTTCTACTACTTCTATCAATAAAGCTATTTGAGTTTTCCTCCATATACTTGTACATTTTTTAATCTTGTATTGGTGTATGCATTTGTATGGTCAATATATATCTGATCCTATATTTTTATGGTTATATATCTCTATGCTTTGATGGTGTCATGCTGCTTTGACTCTACCAGTGTTATTTGAAGCAACACAATTGAGAAAAGAGTGCTGAAAATTCTTTCAAAGGAGGGAGGAAACAAGCAAGGAGACTAGCCAAAGACTGAGGTTGGTACTCTCTGCTTCTCTCTCATCTATCAATCATAAAGGAAAACACAAGTAACTTTGGTTTGTTTATTTCTAAGATAGCTACCTGTCTTAGTGGGACTAGCAACTCTGAATGGACACTAGTTTTCCCAATAACAGAGATGCTGAGTCTTAAACAGGACAGAACAACTCGACCAGAAGTGTGCGAAGAGGTGTGGTGTGTAAAATGCAAGGGTCAAGGTCATGATGAGGACCACTGCTTGGTGTTTGCAAATTACCTCATGGGAGGAGGACCAATGTCGTTAAGGTCGAAAGTACAAGCAGGACCAAGCACAACACCTACCTTTTGCTGCGTGATTTGTCAAATAGGTGGAAAACATGTTATGAACAATTGTCATTTGCTACAAAAGTATACACAAAATTCACAATGATTGTTCTATAATTTTTGTACGTCGGTGGGACATGATGAGTGCACTTGTAGGAGCTATGAGTTGATGATGGATAGAACTCCCACCTATAGAGTTCAAGCTGAATTGCAGTCCTTAGACCAGAATGTAGGAGTGGTGTGAATCAGATTTCAAGGGTGCAGATGAGGCTGAGGCAGGAGAGGACCTAGAGGAGGTTGTAGTCAGTTGATATGTTACAATTGCGGAGGGCTGGAACATTATGCCACTAATTGTATGAATCTGATGTGGCCATCATGTTTATATTTCACCTTGTTTGATCATGAGATGGAATATTGTCCTATGTTGATAGCTAGGATACACCACAAAGGACAACTACCACCTCTCCTGACCTAGAACCCATAGATGATGAGGCCTGAGCCACGCGAGGAAGATCCAAAAGTGAACATTGTGCTCCAAAGTGGAATCGTGACAGGTGATGATAAAGGCAAGTAGCCCAAAGATAGTACTTGGGTTCTCCAAGCTTCGACAAAAGAAGCGGACTTCGATTTGGAGTGCACTCGGGAAACCTTCATGGAGGCTAAGAAGAGCTTCACGAAGCCCTCCACTTCAAGAAGAAAATATAGATTGGAGTTGAATATGGATCCATCCATGCTTAAAACATTCTTGGAAACATGCATGAAGTTATTGCACAAAGGTAAGATTGTAAAAGGATTACTGGAACTCATTAACAGATGTGTTGGGACTGCGCTAGGAGAACCACGTGTATTTCGGAAGATTGGAAAGCATAAGACAAGGATGGGAAGAGAAATGAGATTAACCGCAAAAATTAAAGAATATGATGTGGACCAGGTAATTCTAGATTTAGGATCAGATGTGAATGTTCTATAGAAGCAGACATGGGAGCACATCAGGAGCCCTATGCTACGGTGCTCTCCTATTTAGCTGCAAATGGAAAACCAACAGAAAATAATACCCATGGGGCGGTTGCAGGGAATCACTGTGGATATTGAGGGAGAAAGCACGCCAGAAAAATTTGAAGTGATAGAGATTGTTGATGACAACAATCCCTACCCCGCGCTCTTCAGAATTTATTGGGCCACTGACATGAACAGGGTGATTAATCTGAAGAAGTGCAAGATGATTTTCGAGAAGAAGTCACTACACATAGTTATACCTCTGGACCCTGCTGAACGATCATGCTATACTAAGCCAGTACGTAACTATGAAAGTGATGATGATTTGGACTGCATCTATAAGATAACAGTGCAAAACCAGGACTGGGTAAATCCCATTGCGGATGGTTGGCTTGCATGGTAGTGCGAGAGCTCCTGTACTTCAGATTTGGATGAGGAAACGGAGTGATGGTAGAATCGATTATATGAGGTGACTACACTGAATTGTAATATGATGACAAAGTCACTGCATTTCATATCGACATAAGTAAGAGACTTTCCTACTTATGATGGTATAAGTGAGGTAGATACCTTCTTGGATAGATTTGAAAGAGAAGTGTCGGAAAAGAAATGCTTCCAGGCTTTGAATTAGGTACTAAGAGCTACACCCGTGAGGTGGTGAGGTACACACAAAGGGAGCTTTGACCATTGGCATGAATGTAGGAGAATGATGTGCATGCATTTTGGGAAGCTTAAGATGTAATTAACAAACAAGTATGATGGATGAGATGATCCACGCACACACCTGGCTAGGTGGACAAAGGTCTATGGAGAAATGCCACAACCTGAGTGGGTGCACCCATTCTGTCATACCCTAGATGTTATACCAATGAATTGGTATATGGAGACGGAGCTCTGCCATGGGACAAGTGAATCGGATATCCTACTAGAAGGGTTCAAGATGACATTCAATTTTGGAGGACGGATGGGGGGATAGAATTGATGAAGCATTACAAGAGATAAAAGTAGCCATCTTTAGGATACTTCAGGAGCCTTTAGACCTGAGTCAGCCTGAATGGGCTACTCAACTGAGTTTTGCGCTCAAATGTTATAATGTAACTACTGAAGAGGAGGATGAAGATCTGAGGAATATTAACATTCCAGAAATAGAAGGCCATCGTGAGGTTCAAGGACCACAAATTGAGAAACCTGACATAACCACACTGGTAAAAACGAAGCAAGTGAACATTGGTATGGAGGTTGAACCTAAGTTTGCAAAGATCGGCAACTATTGGGATGATGCAAGGATGGATAAGCTCATTGAGTTACTCCACGAGTACCAAGACTTATTCCCAACTAGGTTTACGGATTTAAGGGGAATCATCAAAGATTTAGGAATGATGAGGATCATGTTAAAACCTAATGCGAATCCAGTTTAGCAGATGCCTTACCACTTAAATCCGAAATACAAGGAGAAGGTCCACGTAGAACTAGACAAAATTCTCACAACAGGAATCATTGAGCCGGTGGAAGAATTCAATTGGTTAAGTCCAATGGTGGTGCAGGAAAAGAAGCAAAAGGACGAGTTAAGAATATGCATGGATCTCATAAAATTGAATGACACTTGTGTGCATGATCCATTCACAACTCCGTTCATAGATGAGGTGTTGGACAATGTCGATGAGCAGGAAGCATATTCATTCAGTGGTGGGTTCTTAGGGTACCACGAGATCAAAATCACGTTGGAGGATAGGAGCAAGACAACCTTCGTGACTAAGTGGGGTTGCTTTCAATACACTGTCATGATGTTTGGATAGAATAATGCATCGGCTATCGTTTTGTGCATGGTTGTTGTAGCATTCAAGGAATATATTCATAAGTTCTTGGAGGTTTATTTTGATGATTGGACTATATTTGGGCTAGTTAAGCACCATGTAGTGAGCTTACGCTTGATGTTGGATATCTGCTGATGATACCAAATCATGCTTAACCTCTAGAAGTGTGTGTTTCTTGTCCCTTTTGGGAACAAATTGGGACATGTGGTTTGCAGACAAGGACTGTTGGTAGATCCCATGAAGATTGTGATGATTTTGAATTTGGAAGTGCCATGAAGTGTGAAACAGCTGCACACTACTCTGGGACATACAGGGTACTACAGAAAGTTTATCAAAAGTTATGCCCAAATCACTGTGCTAATGGAGAAACTATTGAAGAAGGATGTTAAATTATGTTGGAACGATGACAACAAGAAAAGCCTAGATATATTGAAGGAAAAGATGGTCACTGCGCTGATTCTTGTCTTCCCAAATTGGAACAAAGAGTTTCATGCCCATTTTAACGCATCGTGTATAGCACTGGGTGTGATACTAACACAGGATGGTGGAGAGGACTTGGATCACCCTATCGCATTCGCGAGTCACAGATTGTCTAAAGCATAAAAGAAATATTCCACCACTGAACGCGAGGGACTAGCTATGGTGTATGCACTCCAGAAGTATCAACACTACTTTCTAGGAGGTGACTTTAAGATGTATACATATCATTATGCACTGAAGTACTTGGTCAATAAGCCTATGTTGGGGGGCGCATATGCAGATGGATTTTATTGTTCCAAGAATATATGACTTTGAAGTTGTTGTGAAACCTAGACGATTGAAAGCGGGACCAGATCACCTATCACCCATTGAGATAGGAGAGGAACCTACTAGTCTAGAAGAAGGATTACTCGACACGTAGCTCTTTGCTATATGCGTAGTGGATGGACATTTTGAAGATATAATTCACTTTCTCGTGACTAGAACTACACTGAAAGGATACTCTATCTAGCAGAAGAAGGAACTAGTGATGCGTGTGGCCAATTTCTCTGTCATTGCAGGGCACCTATATAAGATGGGGAATGACCTAAATTTGAATGAAGCAATATCCTCACAAACATTCATGGGGGCACTGTGGGAGGATATTATGAAGGGAGAGCGACCACGCAGAAGATTCTTTACGCAGGGTTGTGGTGGCTGACCCTTCATTAGGATTCAAAAGCACAATGCAAGGCCTGTGGTGTATTTCAAAGAATAGGTAAACCATCACAGAGGGATGAGATGCCTTTGAATCCGAAAATTATGTTGTAGCCCTTTGAAAAGTGGGTGATTGACTTCATATGACCTATCAAACCTCAAGGAAAAACGGGCACGAGATATATTATCACTGCAATAGAGTACCTGATTTATTGGGTAGAAGTGCAACCGATAAAACATTGCATGGCCATGATGGTTGTGAAGTTTATGTTTGAAAACATATTGACATGATTTGGATGTCCAGAGATCTTGATTAGCGATCTTGGTACACATTTCCTGAATGAGACGATTAGCGTGCTGACAGAAGAGTTTCAGGTGTATCATCAGAAAATCACACCGTATCACCCACAAGCTAATGGGATAGTAGAAGTGTTTAACAAAGTACTTGAGACTGTGCTAACCAAGGTATGCAATGCACAACAAAGTGATTGGGACCTGTTCGTACCCACATTATTATGGGCTTATAGGACAACATGCAAGAAACTGATGGAATAGACACCTTTTTGGATGGTCTATGGAGTGGAAGCCATAATGTTGATGGAATACATCATTCCTAGTCTATGCATAATAGCACTCACAGGTATGATACACCACAGAGCCCTGGAGGAGAGGCTCGTGTAGTTGAAGGAACTCAAAGAAGAATGATTTTTGGTTGGCTTTCACCAATAGGTACAAAAGCAGTGTGAAGAGGCTTGGCTTAATCGACATATTAGGTTGTGCACCTTTAAGGTGAACAATTTGGTGTTACTATATGATAGTAAGTTTGATAAATTCCTAGGAAAACTCAAAGTGCATTGGCTGGGACCATATGTTATTAAGTAGGTCACAGGTGGAGGCACCGTGCATTTGGTAAAGTTAAATGGAGAACCTTTCCCAAAAAAAGTGAATGGCAATCGGTTGAAGCCATACACGGGTGGCCTGGCTATCTGACTACCTAATAGAAGCATAGTTCTAGCACTCTAGGTAGCTAAAAGGAGGCATGGGACTATAAATAGGTTCAGGGAAGTAGTTCAGCTACAGAAATTTTTGAACAGTGCATCGAAGAAGTGCAGCAAGAAGTTGCTTAGTGCGTTCTTAATCTTGCAATAGTCCAGGAGGAGCTGGGAGGTCTCCACGCAAAGATATTCACATTGACAGAGTGACTTGAGGGTGAGTCATGATGTTTGTGTTGGGGTCCTGTTGGGTGGGGGATCCCCCAAGGAAAGTTTTGGGGCTTAAAGCCCAATT
Organism: Pinus taeda; assembly: GCA_000404065.3. Classification (NCBI taxonomy): domain Eukaryota; kingdom Viridiplantae; phylum Streptophyta; class Pinopsida; order Pinales; family Pinaceae; genus Pinus; species Pinus taeda. The sequence continues at coordinate 193,660 of APFE030019849.1, forward strand.
TTTGGTTTAAATTTGTAAATCTGATGTAAAGACTCCGCATTTTGTGGCCATGGAGCGCGAAGTTGTAAATGATTCATAGGGTTGTCCACCCTCAATTTCGTAATGTAATGCTAGCTTTAGAGATCTACCCATGGTCCACGGACCATAGGATTGTATAAATAGAGTGAGGCTCTAAGTAGTTGAGAGATAATAGGAGATATAAATTTAGAAGGAATGATGATGGAATAGAAGGATAGTGGAAGATCTAAGTGTAAAGTCAAGTCTTTGGGTCATAGTGTTGGAGAAGGCTCTGCAGCTAATTGCACAGAGCCCTAGTAGTCCTTAGTTGAGTGCTCAAACCCCTGCAGCTGAGTGTGCAGGGAAAGTCTAGTTTGTAATTGTTGAAGCATTAATAAAGAGAAGTTCTACATCAATTATGTGTATTTATTTACTATTTTTTGTATCTAATATATTGGGTATAAATTGCATTTTTGTTGTCTATATGGTGCACAAACCTATATGATTGTGTTGATTAAGTAAATGTGAGATAAGGTATCTATTTACATGAAGTTACCTAAAAATTGTAAGAATATAAGTAAGATACACAGTGTAACTTGGGGAAATAGCACAGATCGCTGCCCTAGCAGTCGAAAGAATCTCAACCCCTAGTTAAGGCTGCGCAAAAGGAGATCCTAATAGATCGCGAAGGCCTTGCAGATTAGGAAAGTATGCAAAGCGACCTGCAAGAAGGTAGGCACAGTTGGATTAAATTGACCCCTCAAACATCTCCAGGGTGCGGAAACTTGGTTCCAGCATCCCCCATGCCGCTTCGGGTGAGACATCAATCCACGCACTATGGGCTGATGTCGAAAGGGCCAATAGTGTAGGGATTTATTTGGCTAATTAACTCTGAAACTAGGTCAGGCACCCTCAAGCCAATAGTGGTCCAATAGTAACTCACTCTCAGTACATCGTTGGCCATGGTATTCCAGTACAAGTGGCCCCCACAATATCCTTGTTGGAAGTCATTTACTACTTCTTTAGACTCATCTTTGGTCAAACAATTCGTTAGCACACCTCCAGGACTCTTCCAATAAAGTGCATTGTCCGTAATGAAATATTTAGAAGCCTTCAGCTTCAATGACCTACTTTTAGCCTTAGACATGCATGGAGGGGGATTTATATGTTTCAAAACATAAATAATATCAAAATACCATGGAGATGATAGAAACATATCAGATACCTGAATGAGAGCTAAGCCTTGACCCTTGATCATCTTGGTAGGCTTGATCTAAAGATCATATTCTAATAATGCTACTATCCATCTACCTCTTCTATCTTCCAGGTCATTCTGCACAAGAACTTCTTTTGTTGTTGCATTAGGTACATAAGCAAGAGTATCTAAATTTAAAATGTAAATTCTGAAATCTTTCACTGCCTTTACCAAAGCTAGTGCCTATTTCTCAATGATGTTGTACTTAAGGGCTGCATCCTTGATATTGCGATTGAAAAATGCTATTAGCAGCTCGGTTTTATCTCATTTTTTGCATTAATATTGTTGCCATGGTATGTTCAAAAGTAAAAGAGAATATAATAAAATCATTGGAGTAATCAGGACTGATTAAAATAGGAATAATGGTGAGAGAAAGCTTTACCGCATGAAAGGAATTGCGGGCTTCTTAGATTTCTTTCTTGCTGCGAAGGAAATCAATTTGTTGAATAGCTTCTACCGATGAAGGATCTATTTGGATGTCCTCCTTTGAGATGATGTGGCCGAGAAGTTTGCCTTCCTCCATAACAAACAAAATTTTCTTCGGATTGAGAGACATCCTGAACTTTCTACATCTCTGGAAAATAAATCTTAAATGATGAAAATTATCATCATTTGAATGTGAAAATATTGTTACATCATCTAAATATACAACCAAGAAAACATCTTTCTCATTGGCAAAGGCTATATCCATAGCATGCTAAAAAGTGTCCCCTGCATTTTTGAGATCGAATGGCCTTTTTCCATATTTGAATGTGCCCCAAGATGTGGTGAATGTTGTCTTGTCTTGATCATCCTCGTGCACTAAAATCAGATTGTAACCAGAATAGCCATCCGTAGTGACATCCGGGAAGCACCAACAACTCTCTAATGTATATGGTCCATTTTGGGAAGAAGATAATTATCTTTCAGAGATACTTTGTTTAAGTTTTTTAAGTCTACACAAAGCCTAATTTCTCCAGTCTTCTTTCTCATCTAGACTAGATTTGATATCCAATCAGAAAATCTGATGGAAATAATGATGCCCACCTTGAAAAGTTCGTTAATTTATTTCTCTATGAATGCCAATAACCTTGGGTTAATCCTTCTTAGCTTTTTTATAAATGGATTTTGATCCCGTTTAATTGGGATGGTATGCTGAGTTATTTTCTTGTCATACTCCTTTAAGTCTGCATAATCCCATGCGAGAACATCAGAAAATTTAGACAATAAATGAATATATTTATCTTTTACCTTGGGAGATAATGTTTTGGATAGCTTTATCTTTTTTGGTTTTTCTGTTGTTCCAATGTTCACGTCTTCCGTAGGAACTAATGTAGGCTTCGTTGCTACATCATCTTGATCAAACAAGTCTTCCTGAGGTACAAGGCATTTCAGAATATTGTTGTCCTTCAGTTGTAATACATCAACTTGGGTTGCCTCAATGACTTGATCATCCTTGTCATAAACTTCATCCATGGAACAATTCTCAAACTCTCCTTCACTCTAGAGAAACTTATTTACCTTCTTGTCATCCCAGAATACTTGCCAATATTGCAAGTTGTCAAGAATACAGGGTTGATGCTTTACATGAATATCAAATTTCCTGTTTGAAAAGATGGGCATTTTGAAATTTCTTGTAGATTTAGCCAAAGAATCTGCCATCGGATTCTGACTCCTTGGTACAACCGAAAGTGTATATTCCGGAAACATTCTCAAAATATCTAAAACAAAATTTCTATATTGTCTCATCCACAAATGGTGAGCTTGATATTAACCTTTAACTTCCTTGATCACAAGTTTTGAATCACCATACGCAAAGATTCTTTGTGCACCCAATATTTTCAATATCTTTAAGCCTGTGATCAGTGCTTCGTACTCCACCTCATTATTAGTGAAATCAAAATCTAACTTGTAGCAGCATAATCTAACATTATAAGGGACCTCACCTTGATGATGATGTGGACTTTGGATCCAAATGCCAATGCCTACCCCATCTTTCCCAAGAGCACCATCAAAGTCCATGGTCCAAATACTGTGCTCCTCTTCCAAGGGTTGTAAGTCTGGTCTCTGCTTTGGGTCAATTTTCTAAACATTCTCTTCAAGCTATTCTGAATTTTCCATTACCTTCTCTGATTGTTAGTCTAAGCCTTTCTTTGCCTTGACCGATGGCTATTCAGTTGAACTTGGTATCTTTTCTTTTTCCTTATCTAAAAGTGTCCTTATACAATTGGAAATCATTGGTACATCTTTAATTTCCACAAGCTGACTATCTACATCATTCAGTCCACAATCATTATATAAAATAAACAACTTTAAAATTGTATGTACAACATCTATAGGATGATTATTGGGTTTCTCCTTTCTAGTTGCCATGAATTTCATTTTGGTTTCTCGGTATAATTTCCTCAAATGCCTAAAAACCGAAATAGTGGCATAGGAAAAGTCTAACTGTAGTGTGCCTCTTAGTTTCACTCCACAGGACCTTGACAATAGTATACCAAACCGTGGTGGTATATCAACTACCACCACATCCATTAAGAAATTCTTTGCCGAGATTTGGTCGAGGGATACTACCAAATATTTTGTTAGACCAAGACAACAAACCTTACCGGAATCAAAGGAATACAAGTCATGGTATCCATGAGTTATATCTAGACCCAAATTTTTCATGATGGCCTTGGACATAAAATTATGGGAGGCTCCAGAGTCAAGCAGGGAGTTATGAAGAATGCACTAATTGATTCTTAAACTCAGGTAAAATTGAGGAAACTCACTATCTTTTGAGTGACAATCTATGAATAGACCAAAAATCAATTTAGGTTGTTCATCTTCAACATTAACCATGTCGGACATAGGGTCAAATTTCAACATTTTAACAATATCATACTTGTAATGGCTATTTTTGACAAGTTCAGCAAGAGGGATTGATACTTTCAACTTTGAAATTTTAGTTTCTAAATTGAATGAGCTAGATTTATCTACCTCTTTTTGGATGATGTCTGTTTTCTCGGGCAGATCTTTTGATTTCTTATATTTCTTCTGACTATCATGGCCCTTGTTTGGAGTGCTTGTAGATGGATTATTTACGTTGTTTTTGTTAGCAGCTGCCAACTCTTTTCCTTTACTTTGATTACCTTGAGGAATTGTCTTCGATTGGGTATCCTTCTTCTGCGATGTCCTTTTTTGAATGGGAGTGATCATGACATCTCTATTTCTCAAGGAATATTGGTTCTGCTGAGAGTTGAGTGCATTCAAGTATCCTCTTTGATAATCATCTAATTGGGTTTCCAATGCATAGTCATTTCCTAGTATGTAGTCTTCATCTTTAGTTTCCTCCATCTTCTCAACATACTTCTCATTTTTAGTCAAGAAAATGGGATGGTAATCTTCCCTAAAGAAGTGGTTTTCTTCGACAATCGGGTCTATTTCATCCTCTAACTCTCCTTGAGCATAATTTTTCTGCAACTGTGTCCAAATTTGCTACTAAGATGTTGATGCCTCAGGAGATTTCTACTCTCTTTGTTTTATCTTGTACTGAGGTTCCTTCTGGTTACTGAAATTTGGATTCCTAACTTGTGGCTCCTGCTATCTATCCAAATTTATCATTTGGTCAGCCATCCTATCCATGGTTCTGATCAGAGCATCTAGTTTGAGATTGGTGGAAGAAGACGTTTCTTCTTTGATTGTTACTTTCTTCTCTGGTTTCTCATGTTTCAACTGATACTTTTTAATCATTAAATTTTCTTCCACACTCACTGCATTATTTCTCATTTCTTCCATAGTGGCAGGATCTCTTTCCCTTAGTTTATAGACCATCTCTAGATCAAAAGCATCTAGATAATGTTGAAGTGCCAAATCAGGTGGAGGTTTCATGTTATCTGGAATGGAATTGTAGATCTGATTGAACCTTATAGTAAACTCTTGAACTGTCTTGTTAGGATTCCTTTTCAATGTATTGTATTCTGCTAGGATCTATAATGGATTATTATTTTCCTACCACTTGGCTAAGAACAACTCATTTAGCCTCTAAAGAGTATCAATGGAGTGAGCTTCCAAACCACGAAACCATTTTTTCATATCTCCAGAAAAACTTTGAGCCAGTAGTCTCATTTTGGCATCGTCTTCATCAACCTCCTCTAAATCAATGAAATCAGCCATCTTGTCAATATGTTGTTATGCTATGATTCCTAAGCTACCATGAAAAGGACGAAGTCTCTGGCCATAGGTTTGAGGTAAAGCTACCAACTGACCAGGTAATTGTAAGGGAGAAAATATTGCCATCACTACTGGGGGAGGGCATAGAGGGATTACAATGGGTTGAGTTGGCTGGTATGAATATGGGGGTGTGGATACAGTTCTTTTCAGAGGTGTAATAGAGGGTATGGTAGAAGACAAGATTCCAATTTGATACCGGATATAGGATTTTTCCATAGTAATTTGTAAACTGATCGGCTAGGCTTTGAGGTTTCTCAAAATTAGACCAAACCTCATGCTCAAGTTTTGAAGATTGTGATGTAGTAGAAGGTTGATTAAACAAAGATTTTGAGGTGGGTAAGTATGAATCAAACTTTATGGAATCAAACATTACCTCTGTAATACAAGACTCAAACCTTGAATGAAATAGGGATAGCTCGAATTTAATATCAAAATGAATTTCCTCAATACTGAGTATCTGATCTAGCAAGGAAGTGGTCCTTGCCAACTTTCTGCTTTTAGTCTCAGGGAAAGTGACTTTAGGTTTTCTTAACAATATTTCAGAATCATCAACAAGAGAAGGAGGGTTTGAGTTAGGGTTTGACCTAGTATATCTTTCCAGATCCAGAATCTTAATAACATCAAAGACTATGTAAGGTGAAATATTTCAGACTTGAGTGGAACAAAGAAAGCTTCAAACTTCACCACCAAGGAATTTCTTTCAATAGAAAATTTTAACAAGTAATGATCTAGAGCTTACAAATGGAATGAGATTTGATTTGAACTTGTGATTTATAAACTTATTTTCTTCTTGAACAAGCTCTGAATATCTTCGACTGAATCAGCTCGATAAGGATGTAGACTTGGATCTTATTTTCGCCCTTGAAGCCAACTCTACAATCTTGACACTGCAATTATGGAATCAACATTTTTGAAACTTAGTCCCATCATCCAAAGAACCATTGTTGGAAACAGATTCCCCCAAGAGCCAGTTTTGGGGCTAAAATCCCATGTTTTGGGGCAGAAGGCCCAAATTTTGTAATAAAAATGTAAAGTCTCTACATTTTTTGGTCGTAGAGCATGAAGAGGTTAAAGGGTTGTCTACCCTTGTTTTGTATCATGTCAGATATAAAGACCTACCCATGGTCCATGGACCATGGGATTGTATAAAAAGGGAGTCTTAAAAGAGTCTAAGAGGGTGGAAACAAGAGGAAGGATTTTGGGTAAGAAGTTCTAAGTGTTCTCGAGTCTTCGCATAGGTAGAGGCTCTGTTCTAAGTGTTCTCGAATTTTCGCATAGGTAGAGGGTCTATAGCTGAGTGCGTAGAGGCTTAGGGTGGAAGTCCGCAGCTGAGTGTGCAGACCCCTACAACTGTGTGCAAAGGGTGGATAGAGTCTGTACTGAACTTGAGATATCAATAAAGAGAATTATTCTGCAATCATTGTGTATTTTGTCTCTATTTAATGCATCTGTTTATATTATGTTATGATCTAGGTTTACATTATAGTGCTTATTTGATGCACAAATGTATTTGATTATATCTGTTAATTGAATACAAGCAAGAGTAAAGGATTACACAAAGGTAACTATAACTACATGGAAGATTAGGTAACACTTAAGATAACTTGGGAACTTATATAGTAACTCAATCACAGAGGTGTGTAAGTGCCCAGACCTTGGGTTAGGGTTGCGTTAACATCAATCGAGTACCTTTGCAGAGGTATTGAAGGACAGAAGAGAAGGGACATCGATAATCCCTAAAGACTTATCGATCTACACAAAGGTATGATCAAGAAGTATAGACCAACATCACGACCATCTCAGGGTGTAGAAAATTGGTTAATGCATCCCCCCATACTACTTCGAGTGAGACTTTGGTCCGTGCTCCATGGGATGATGCCGAAAGGGCCAATAATGTAGGGATTTTCTTGGCTGAATAACATTGAACTCGAGTTAGGGCCCATCAAGCCAACAAATGGTTTCATTGCTGGGACCAAGATCTACATGAGATATGTGTGATGTCGTATCATTGGAATCCAAATAAGAAATAAATTGAAGCCTGGTTGGATAGAAAGATCCATGAACTCACAGCACAAGAAAACAATAGCTAACGATTAATGAAATAACAGTGGTTGGATAGATAATTGTACACCGAAATACACGAAATCTTCTTCTGTTCCTTCCGGGTTGAGTTATATGAGTGGATCGCAAAGTTGGCAGACGATCAAGGAAGGTGGAGGCTTAACAAGCCAATTGTTTGGAAACCAGAGATAATATGGACGTTAGAAGCTTCTGAATATAAGATTGTGCGCATTGTCGACCATTGGCTCGACCACATCATAAGAGGATTTGTGACCGAGTTTGTGGTCGATACCTCTGTTAGTTTTATTGAAGCAGAGCGCCACTTCTTCAAAGGACTGCAAGGTAAGTATTTAAAATCACTTAATACTTAGATGAATATGCTCTTGTGTGAACAATGGGTTATGCAGTTACCTTGATCTTTAGAGCTATGTGAAGAGAAAAACCTTTCATCGACGGAGGAAGAAAAGGTCCTGAGTATAACTCACTGATCGGACTCCCTTTAAGTGATGACGAAGGGACACTGCAAATTTTTCCCCTGAGTTCTAGTCACTTGATAAGACGAGGCTTCCCACGAATACCTACACCACCTCTACCCTTATCACATCCATCTACACCACCTCCATCCTCACCTCCACTACTCACCTAATCACCCACACCATCACCACCTCCACTGTTCAATATGGCGAACTCCGTAAAACTACCTGTATTCAAGGGCATAGCGAATGAGGACCCGGACCAATTTTGGTTCATCATAAATGATATATGGGAAGCTCAGGGCGTTGTGGATGATCACATGAAGAAGGTGACATTGGTTAGTTCTTTACATGATCTCGCACTAACCTGGTACATCAAGTACTCTAATGACAACCAGTCAGCTACACTGGCAGAGAGACTAGGAAATCGTGATGAAACTAGGTGAGACCCCTTGGAAATTAGATCAAAGATTTAAGTGTAAAATCCATGAAGCTAATACGAATTTGATGGATGGGCAGCACAACGAATGGTTCGTGGCTTCACTCCTGCCTCACTTGAGGGTTGCATTGTCACAACAGAAGATTACGACTCAGGTGGAAGCCTTGGATATTGCTATGAGATTGTACGAAATGCCAATGCAAGACCTAAATCTAGGGGTTCAAGAGATTCATGCACAGTTGCAAAACCTTTGTCTTCAAATGCAAAGTCTGAAGAAGGACAGAACTGCTCAGCCAGAGGCGCACAAAGAGATTTGGTGCATAAAATTCAAGGGTCAAGGGCATGACAAGGATCATTGTTGAGTGTTCACGAACTATGTTGTAGCAAGAGGACCAATGCCTCAATGACCGGAGGATACAACAGGTCCAAGTGCAGGATCTGCACTATAGTGTGCTATATGTTAGGTAGCAAGGAAACACATGACTGATAATTTCCATTTGCTACATAAATTTGTACAAACACCACATCAACTCTTCTGCAATTTTTGTCAATTAGTAGGCCATGATGAGTGCAATTGTCAAAGTTACGAATTGATGATGGATGGGACACCTACATATAGAATGAAAACAGAGACGCGGCCTCTAAACCAAGGTGTTGGGGGAACATGAGGTGAATAGCAGGGACACGGCCGAGGCTAAGGTGGAGGAGGGCCTGGGAGAAGCCGAGGTCAACTAATTTGTTACAATTGCAAAGGCCCAGTACACTACGCGAGGGAATATTTGAATCCGACGCGATTGTCATGCCACTACTATACTCAGTTTAACCATGTGACTAAGGATTGCCTAATATTTTTTGCTAAGATTCATGAAAAGGGGGTCTAGCCTCTGCAGCCGACATAGAACCTCCAAATAATGAGGGTTGAGCCTCATGAGGAAGACCCTAAGGTAAACATTATGCTGCGGAGTGGAACCACAACTGGGGAGGATAAAGGGAAGCAACCTGCAGAAGGTGTATTGGTCTGCAAAGCACAGGAAATGGACACTGGGTTTGATTTGGAGCATGCAAAAGAAACATTTATGGAAGCGAATAAAATCTTCAATGAGGCCTCTACCTTCAAAAGTCAGGAGAAACAACTAAAGAAATTGACCCAGTCGATGCTTACCATGTTCTTGGAGACCTGCAAGAAGTTGCTCCATGATAGTAAGCTTGTGAAGGGCCTGCATGAGCTGATTAAAAAGTGCGCTAGTAAGGATAGCGCTACTAGTGAACTACACGTGGTCCAGAAGCTTGGCAGGCACAAGGCAAGGACCGGGTGGGAGATGAGACTCAACGCGTAGATAGGGGAATATGAGATGGACCAATTTATCATGGATCTGGGGTCTAACGCGAATGTTTTTCCAAAACAGACCTGGGAAAGAATGAGGAGACCTATGCTATAGTGGTCTTCGATACAATTAAGGATGGTGAATCAATAGAAAATTATCCAAATGGGGAGGATGCAAGGGGTCACAGTTGACATTGAGGGTTCAAGTGCACTAGCAGATTTTGAGGTAATAGAGATTGTGGATGATAGAAATCCCTACCTTGTGCTCCTTGGAATCAATTGGGCCACTAACATGAATGGGGTAATCAACCTGAAAAATGGAAGATGATATTTGAAAACAAGCCGCTCCACATAGTAGTGCCACTGGATCCTGCGGAGGGACCGCGCTATACAAAACCAATCTGAGATTATGAAAGTGATGACGATCTGGACCAGATTTACAAAATAAGAACGTGAGACCAGGATTAGGTGAATCTGAGAGTGGATGGATGCATTTCATGGGATAATTAAAGCTCCTACATGTCAAATTCAGATGAATAATTGGAGCATTGGCAGAATCGGCTACATGAAGTCTCGACGTTGCATTGTAATATGATGACCAAATCACTGCACTGTGTGTCATTAGAAGTCAGGAATCTGCCTCATTATGATGGGCTAACTGATGTTGATTTATTTTTGGATGCATTTGAAAGAGAAGTACCAGAGAAACATCATTTCCATGCTTTGGACTAGGTACTGCATGCTACGCCTGCAGGATGGTGGGGTACACAAAAGGATAGTTTTATTTATTGGCACGACTATAGGAGGACGATGAGAATACATTTTGGGTAGCCAAAAGTGCAGATGACAAATAAATATGACAGACAAGATGACCCACGCGTCACCTGGCTAAATGGAATAAGGCTTATGGCACAAAGCCCCAACCTGAATGGGTGCATCTGTTTTGTCATACCTTGGGCATCATACCAATGAATTGGTAGTTGTAAACTGAGCTCCACCATGGCATGGAGGAATGGGACATCCTGTGCTAGGGATTTTTATTGGAGTTCAGCTTTAAGGATGGGCTTGATGCGACGCTACAAGAGGTTAAAGCAATGATCTTTAGGATACCACAAGATCCTTTAGACCTAATCCAACCTGATTAGACTCCCCAATTGATTCATGCACTAGAATTATATAACATGACCATTGAAAAAGAAGACGAGGATCCCCAAAAAGTTAATATTATGGAAACTAAAGGTCACCACGAGGTTGAAGGTCCGCAAATATGGGATCTTGACATAACTGCACTGCTGAAAACTGGGCAGGTCAACATTGGCACATAGGCGGAAGCAAAATTTGAAAAAATTGGGGATTATTGGGATGATGCAATAGTAGACAAGGTCGTTGAGCTCCTGCGAGAATATCAGGATTTGTTCCACACAAAGTTCTCTGATCTAAAAGGGATAATAGGAGGCCTGGGTGTCATGAAGATCACCCTAATACCAGACGTGAAGCCTGTAAAACAAAGACCTTACCACCTTAATCCTAAGTATAAGGAAAGGGTTCGCACTAAGTTGGATAAGATGCTCACGGCAGGAATTACTGAACCAGTAGAAGAGTCCAATTAGGTAAGCCCGATAGTGGTTCAGGAAAAGAAATAGAAAGAAGAAATAATGATATGCATGTATCTCTCGAAGCTGAATGATGCTTGCGTGCATGACCCCTTACCGACCCTATTCACTGATGAAGTCCTGGATAATGTAGGCAGCCAAGAAGCATACTCTTTCACTAATGGGTTCTCTAGGTATCATCAGATCAAAATCACACCTGAAGATAGAAGCAAGACAACCTTTGTGACGAAATGGGGATGTTTTCAGTATATTGTAATGCCTTCTGGGCTGAATAATGTGCTAGCCATATTTTTGTGTGTATTCCTTATGGCATTGAAAAACTTCATTCATAAGGTCCTAGAAGTGTACTTTGATGATAGGACAGTGTTTGGATTGATCAAGCATCATGTGGCAAGTCTGCACTTCATGTTAGATACCTATCAAAGGTACCAGATCATGCTCATTCTAAATAAGTGTCTGCTTTGTGTCCCCTTTGGGATCCTGCTAGGGCATGTGGTGTGTAGACAGTGATTGATGGTAGACCTTGAGAAAATTGCAATGATAATCAAGTTGCAGGTGCTAAGGAATGTGAAATAATTGTGCGTGACCCTGGGGCATACTGGATACTATAGGAAGTTCATCAAGAGCTATGCCTAGATCATTGCACCCATGGAGAAGTTTTTGAAAAAGGATGCTACCTTCTATTGGAGTGATGAATGCCAGAAGAGATTGGAAGTACTGAAAGAGAAAATGGTCATCGTACCGGTCCCAGTCTTTCTGGACTGGAAGAAGGAATTTCATGTGCTCGTAGACACCTCATGTATCGCACCGTGGGTCGTGATGACATAGGAGGGCAAGGGAGAATTAGACAATCCTATAGCATTCGCAAGTAGGAAGTTGTCCAAGGTTGAGAAGAACTATTCCACTATAGAGCGCGAAGGACTAGCCATGGTATACGTGCTTCAAAAGTTCAGGTACTATTTGTTGGGGGGGGACATTTTAAGATTTCAGGAGTATGATTTTGAAGTTATTGTGAAGCTTGGATGACCGAACACAGGACTAGATCATCTGTCATGCATGGAAATGGGAGAGGAGTCCACTAATTTGGAGGAAGTATTTCCTGACATGCAGCTCTTTGCGGTACGCGTTGCCGACATTCACTTTGAGGATATCATACAATTAGTGACAACAATGACTGCTCCAGAATGGTATACAAGCCAACAGAAAAAGGCGTTAGTAGTGTGTGCAGCAGAATTTTCCATCATTGTAGGACATCTATACAAAATGGGGTCTGATGAAATATTACAATGCTATGTACCTGACTTTGAGCGAAGCAGCATCCTCGCGGAGGCTCATGGAGGAGATGCAGGAGGACATTATGCATCAAAAGCAACAACGCAGAAGGTCTTGCATGCTAGATTGTGGTGGCCAACTGTGAATAAGGACATGAAAGATTATTGTAGGGATTGTGACACATGTAAAAGGATTGGCCAACCATCACAAAGGGATGAACTACCATTGGCATTGCAGGTGACATTACAACTATTCGAGAAATGGGCGATTGACTTTGTGGGACCAATTCAGCCTCCGAGGAAGAAAAGAGGCATGTGGTACATCATCATTGCGACAGAGTACTTGACCAGATGGGTAGAGGTGTAGCATATGAAGGACTATACTGGCATGACACTTGTGAAGCTTCTTTTTGAATATGTGTTGACAAGATTTAGTTGTCCAAAAATCTTGATGAGTGATTGCGCTACGCACTTTCTTAATGAAACAGTCAGTGCGACAGTGGAATTTCAAGTGTATCATCAGAAAAGTACACCTTATCATCCACAAGCTAATGGGACAGTGCAAACATTCAATCAGATATTGGAGAGCACACTGACGAAGGTCTGCAATGCTCAGAGAAATCACTGGGATATGCGTGTACCCATGGTGCTATGGGCTTATAGAATGACTTGCAAGAAGCTGACTGGAAAAACGCCTTTCAGACTCATGTATGGCATAGAAGCTATGATGCCCATGGAATACATTGTACCTAGTCTATGCATAGCGGCACTCACCGGAATGGCAGACCATGGAGCCTTGGAAGAAAGGCTCATGCAGCTAGGAGAGCTTGTAGAGGACCGATTTCTAGCTGGATTTCACCAACAAGTTCAAAAGGAGCGTGAAAAGGCATGGCATGATCGACACATTAAACTACGGAACCTCTAGGTAAATGATCTCGTTTCACTATATGACAACAAGTTTGATAAATTTCCAAGAAAATTTAGGATGCACTAGCTAGGGCCTTATTTCATCAAAGAGATTACCGATAGTGGAGCAGTTCAGTTGGTTAAGTTAAATGGGGAACCCTTCCTAGGAAAAGTGAATGGTAGCTAATTGAATCCATACACTAGTGATCTGGTTAGATGACTATATGAAGGAAGCACAGTATTAGCGCTCCAAGTAGCTGAAAGGAGGTCCGGGACTATAAACTACACTGCCCGGGTCAGGGAACTGCACAAGGAAGGAACTGCCTAGAATGAGGGGATGTCACCATGCAGGTCAACCAAAAAGGGATCGTTAAAGTCACTATTCATGATTTGGCGAGGGAAAACGGCCAAATGGAATGTGGGGGTGGCATTTAAGACAAAATTTATGGGTGAGATCCTTGAAAATATGCTGCCAATCTAGCATTAATGAACCAATTTTGGGGGGAACTATCTGATTTGAATTCAAAATGGTCTATAAATTACATGTGGCTACCCAACAAAGAACACTTGGAATTTTGAGCATTGAGTTGTTGAGCTCTCAGATGCATATGAACTATGAATTCTTTGAAGCTCTAATAGCGATTTCAATGTTTGAGCAATTACCAAAGGAGACCCAAGAACTGTTGGATAGCATCATTTTGACACCAGAAAAAATCTTAGATATTTGGGAAGCAGTGACAGCTGAAGGGGCTATGCCAAAAGTTGATTTGGAAGTAGAGGGAACTACTTCAGAGGTTGTAGAGATACCCAAGTCGCCACGGTCGCCTACACTAAGACCTAACCAAACCCAGGAAGGCGCAAAAGGAAAGAAAAGAAAGGAGGTCGTGACACCACTAGTGCACATCACCTAGGAGAAAGCCACTGAAGGAAAATCCCACCACTCAGGAAAAGGGAAAAAACATTAACCTGGAACTGGAGGAGGAAGAAATTGGGGATATCCCAATGGATGGTGAGGATTTGGGGATTGACATGGAGCTTGTTGAAGTTGAGGGGTCTAACGCATTACTAAATTTCCTGAGTATGTCGCTCTGCATAGGACCAAGGCCAAGGCACCTGAGGACATTGATGAGAGCATGGTCACCTTGTACACACCTCTGCTGCCGAACAAGATTGTTTTTTAAGGATGTGCTTGGCACAGATTCTAATGTTGAAATTGGAGGACTGGGACTTAGCTGATACTGAGTGATTTCCTCACTTCACAATAGACCAACTGATGCACCACCTCCTCCATAATACCACTGAGGTGACCGCATTGGAACCACAAAAGTCGCCCAAAGGAATGGATAAGGCATGCCCACTCAACCTACCATGGGTGGCACATTACAATCACACACCCATTACCTTGTTAGTAATCAAGCAGCTTTTGTGCTTGGTACATGATGGGTGTTTGTGGCTAGAGGAGCCAATACCCATCACTAATAGACTAATCCACAAAATCACGAGGCTTCCAAATTCAGGGGAGAATTCGGCTATGATGTTTGGTGGAAAGGTGAGTGAACTAGCCCTCGCGAAGTCCATGAAGAAGAAGTTCTGACTAGTAAAGAAGTTGTGCGGCTATGCGATTACAAGTATTTTCGACCCTGCGGTCAAAGCGACCACACTAATATTAGTAGGGAAGTTCATGCAAAACTATCACTCCGATGAAGTATCGGCGCCTATCATAGCTCTAGTAGTCCAATGCGCGAAGGGGGTTCAATTTAATTGGGCATGCTACCTCTGTGGTGAGTTCCTCGCGAACTGCCGCAAGGTGCAAGATATTAGCAAGACCTTCCACTACATGTGGCTTTTTCTATCCATCATGCTGGTAGCCTGGGAGCTACCCGAAGACAGACAATTTCCCTCAGTCATGCCAGACCTACATGAGGCCATGGAGTACACTTTGCTATGGGCGACTAAGGATCCTTAGTGGATCAAGGATAGAAAGATCTTTTGGATCTTGATGGAGATGAACGTGGACATGCCCATCAACTACAAGCCGCAGTTGTCACCTATTTTTTTTATAAATTTCAGTCATACACAGATTTTAAGGCTATTTCCACCATGTATCCATAAGGGTGCGAAAGGACCCCAAGCAAAAGTGGCATGAATTTCCCTACTTAGCTACAAATGATGATATTCAAGCAGTTATTGACAATTGGCCAGCAGAATGGCACACTACCTCAGATTTAACGACAGGATCCAACAAGATAGCCGCACAGTGGAAGAAGGATGAAGCCAAGCTCAAGATGGAGTAGTTGGCTAAGAAAAGGAGGAAGGAGGTTGAGGATAAGTCTAGGGCAAACCGCGTTACCATAGAGGAGACAAGAGGAGAGGAGCATGGCTCCCACAAAGAGAAGTTGCCCTTCCTAGAAGAAGAGGAAGAAGAGGATGATCCGACAAAACAGGGAGGATCAGACCCACAGACACCTCCATTATGTATCAAGTGTCTAAGGGGCAAGAAAAGGTAGGGCCGTGGAAGAAATCTAAGGCCAACAAGACATCCATGGACCCAATCATCGTAACAAAGGGGGATCTGAATGACATTGGCGATATAGTGAGGGATGCCACTACAAAACTGTTGTAGCAGTTTGAGCAGCAACAACAATAGGCATTGGGGGCCATTCAAGTGAATCTACAAGAGCTACAAATTTGAATAGCAGAGACCAACACAGCATCCACCAATTTGGCCATCAATACCTTAGAAGGTGTCGGATGCTGCATGTGAAGGAATCTTGATCCATAGTACTGCCAGATGGGGCACTCATCATAGAAGCTGAAGCTTGAGAGACCCGCTATTAGGTCACACAAGGGAGTAGGGTTGAACTTGTCAAGGCTTCCTAGTGAGGCACTCCACCTGCTTTAGGATGGGATGATCGCAGAGCTAAGCGCCCGTGAAGAGCAAGCTTTGCAAGTGATCAATGAGCAGATCATTAAAAATACTTAGATGACCATACAACAAGATTCTTCCATCACCACTGCAAATGATGTGACCGATAAGAACAAGCACATAGTCCAAGTTGTGGAGGAAGCATGTTGAATGGTCCCAAATTTGGCCATTCCTGTGGATGAGCTAGTAGATGTGCACATTCGCAAACTCACTACAGGGGTGTGCGATGCCTACACAGAATTGGCAAAGGTTTAGTTGGAGCTGAACCTCTAAATTGTAGAATTGCATTTGAGGGCCCAACCCTTGACTACACCAGAAGTCAAGGAGCAGAGCGTGACTTCTATCACAGAGGCAATAGCAGAAGTAGAAAGTGCAATGACAGACTACACAATGATTTTTGAACAGTCGTTTGAAGTCCTAACCAGCTTACAAGAAGACCCTACTGTGTAGAGGCTAGAAAAATAGACGTGAGAGCTGCAACAATGCTATAATGAGGTAAAAGGGATAGCGTCTACTATTCCCCTCACACAAAGACTAACGAAGCTACAGGAGGCCAAGGCATTGAAGGAGCAGGTAGATGCAGCTCAACACAAAGAGACAGTGTTGAAGGAAAGCTTGAAGCCTTGGTTGGATGAGGCCTACTTGATCACTGCCTACATTGAAGGCAAGTTGGCTAGTCTACAAAAGACTCAGTAGAAGCTTCAGGCTAACAGTGCAGGGCTAGTAACAGAGCAGTTAGTCGACGAAATAAAGTAGGTGGCCATGCAATGCACTGCCAAGGTAGCAGTTGTATAGGTCGAGCTGGGGAGTCTTTGCGCCAAGACCTCCTCACCTACAAAGTGACTTGAGGGTGAGTCAGCATGTCTGTGTTGGGGGGCTGTTGGGAACGGATTCCCCCAAGAGCAAGTTTTGGGGCTAAAAGCCCATGTTTTGGGGTAGAAGGCCCAGAATTTGTAATAAAGATGTAAAGTCTCTGCATTTTGTGGTCGCGAAGCATGAAGAGGTCAAAGGGTTGTCCGCCCTTGTCTTGTATCATGTCGGCTATAAAGACCTACCGATGGTCTGTGAACCATGGGATTGTATAAAAGGGGAGTCTTAGAAGAGTCTAAGATGGTGGAAATAAGAGGAAGGATTTTGGGCAAGAAGTTCTAAGTATTCTCGATACTTAGCGTAGTGTTACACTGAAATTTGTCACCATGACTATCTGCAGTTAATATGGCTCCATCAATAGTCATATTATCCTCCTTGTCAAGCCTTATACCTCTGCTCTCCATGTCAAACTTCAAAAAAGAGAGAAAGTCATTAAAAAACATGTTTATCTCTGGGTACGCAGGTTCTCTCTACCTTGCCTGCGTGTACGCATCCCAAGCTCATTGTACCTGCGTACTTGTACGCTCTGTAAGCCAAGGGATGGGTGCGTACTCCTGTAAAGGTCAAAAGGCGCGAGTTTCATCTTAAAAAAGTTACTTGTGGTCACTTCTAGAGCTTTCTAGAAGAGTGTTTGACGTGTATTGAGCGCCTCCAGATGGTTCATGCATCCCTATGATAGAGGAACTTATCCCATCAAGAGAGGAGCTACCCCATCCAAAAGAGGGA
Source organism: Pinus taeda (assembly GCA_000404065.3). Taxonomy (NCBI): domain Eukaryota; kingdom Viridiplantae; phylum Streptophyta; class Pinopsida; order Pinales; family Pinaceae; genus Pinus; species Pinus taeda. Next base: position 211,715 of record APFE030019849.1, read on the forward strand.
GTATCCCATTGATGTTGGAACTGAATAACTTCCTCTAGAACACTATAAATACAGGCCTTGGGCCAGAGGAGAAAGGCTGAAAGCTGAACATTCCAAAGGGTAAATGCTGCTGGAATTAGGACCTCCATTGTAAACTTGTGAGGAGAGATTACCATCCTTTCTTGTTGCCATATTGGAAGTGGGTGAGCTTGTCAAAGTAGAGGAAATCTCTTGCTGGACCCTGGGAGGAGCTTGCACAACACCAAGGCTCAGGTTGTAATGGTTCCTTTTTTGTTTCCTTAATACAAATAAGTCCATTCTTCTCAATGATTTGTTGTTAATGAATTATTTCATGTACTCCTTGGTCTATGTGATGAATATGCTTTGTTTTATGAAATATTCAGGTGTTATGTAATCGTTTGACTGTTAGTGTATGCAGGTCTTAAAGTGAAGGAGGAGCTCATCTGGATCAGCAAGGCTGGACTACTACAACAAGCGTTGGATTTGAGGTAGGATCGAACAAAACTTGGTTTCTCATAGAATAATGTATGTTTAGAGAAGGATTGCTCTTGTTTGTCTTGTTTGTCACTAGAGAGTCTTAGACTCCTAGGGAGGTTAGGTTTGTCCGCAAAAATAACTCTTTCCGCATGACAAATTGGCGACTCCACTGGGGAATCCATTGATGTGATTGATTTTTCCTTTGATCATTGCTTTGATCTGAAAAGAGTCTTATTTCTTTTGCTTTTTGGTTGCTTGACTGTGTTTTGGGTGGCTTAGCTTAGAGTCGAGTTA
>APFE030019850.1:0-43581 GCA_000404065.3 Pinus taeda
GTAATATTTAGACAAATTATCTACTTAATAATAAGCTTATATTTTTTTATTATAAGTATATTATAATCTTGGGGCTCAATGTGACCTAGGGCATACAAATTATTTTCATTAATGCGAGCGATTATTCCACATATATTATTAAGAAACAATACTGTAATGTTATTTAAATTACTTGTAAGCTTTAACGTTACTGCCGATAGAAATGCGTACACCAGTACGCATTTTATTCTATAAAATTAGACACACCAATCCAAGACTCTTCCCCTCATCTGCATTCCTGGAGACCAAAGAAAAACGTAGGCTAGCCTTACCCGCCACCATCCATTGTCTACCGGTATCGTGATATTTTACTATTTTTTGAAGATCAAATATGATGAAAATTTTACTACAATTCTAACGAGAGTATGACTCATTGCCATTTTACTATTACTTAAACACCAAGTTTTAAAATATAGAATATTAAATGGAGATGTTTAAGAATATTTTAATTGATTTTTTTCTTAGGATGAAATTAATGTATTTAGATTATAGAGAAAAGTTTATAAACGGTTGTAGAGAAAAGTTTATAAACGTTAAGGTTTTACTCGGTACTATTTTGAGCAATGGCTGTCCAATTTTCAGAGGCATTCGCTGCAATCTTGAAGATATAAGTCTTATAATCTGGGTGCGGCACTGCGGCTGCTAAGTTCTAGGCGGGGCTGCAGCTGCTGCAGTTGATAGTGGTGTCGCTTCGTAATTGTAAAGTGGAGATTCTCGATCTCAGAATTTTTGCAGAAATAGCAGTATTGATTTGAAGGCCTTTTCCATGAGATCGTCCATGAACGGTTTGTGGGCATCTTCGATCCATCAAGTGGGTATCTGATTCTTAATAATTCTGATTCGCACTCGCTGTTTAGGTGAGATCACCGGCATTTGAAATTTTGAGTGAATAAGTTTATTTGCACATTTTGTGTTCTAAATCTAATCTTTTGCGGCTAGATCTAGATCTAGATCTAGGCGGTTAGGTTCTAGATCTAATCTTCTGCGGCTAGATCTAGATCTAATCTTATCTTCTGCCCTATTTCTCTGCGGCTGGGGTCTACGAGCAAGTAAAATATGGCTCTCAGCGTTGCGAAAATAGCTGTTGGCTCATCCGCCTCTGAAGGGCAAGCTCGTGCCCATATTGTCAGTGAAGCCCCAGCTCCAACTGTCGAGGTGGTCCAAGCCTCACTCGATGAGGCTTTGAAGTTTTCCGAAAGTGTCCTAATCTGCCGGTTCAATGGTTTTTTACCGTGGCTGACAACTCTTCACAATTGGATCTCAGAGGTATGGAAGCCTCTCATTTCTGATGAAATTAATATCTACCCCATGCTAGGGGTTTCTTTATATTAGATTTTGAAAATCCTGAAAGCAGACAATGTATTCTAGATTCTGGCCCTTGGTTCTGGGAAAAATCAGGCCTATTCATGAAGCCATGGAACCCATCATTCGATCCCTCTACAGCAGTCATAACCTCAACACCAGTTTGGGTGAGATTGCCAAGCCTACCCTTGCATCTCTGGAATCTCTCCTCGCTAAAAGCCATTGGAAATGCAATTGGGAAATTTTACTGCAGGTGCCCAAAAACAGAGGAATATGCCATAACCACCTATGCACGCATCTGTGTGGAAATGGACTTCAGCGCCAGATTCCCAGCTGAAATAAACCTAACAAGTAAAGACTATGTGTGGAACTAGAAACTCGATTATGAAAGTGTCCTCTTCAGATGTCGATCCTACTTTGAGACGAGCCATCTAGCCAAAAATTGCCCAAAAGCCTCCCAGAAAAATTCTGCAAGAAAAAACCACCACAGATCTACATGGTGGGAAGGAGCACAAAAAGAACACTACACTGCCATCAAAGAAGAATACTCTAGAGAAAACTCTGAATCACAAGAAAGAAACAACTCTCAAGACAAGCAGGGAGAAAGCCCCGCCCATCAACAAAAAAGTGAACTCGACAACCCCTCAAGCATCAACAGTTATGAGGATTCGGATACTGCACAAAATAAATCTTCATTTAACAGCAAAGCAAATCTCCTAGACGAAACTTCTTCTCCATCTATCTTCAAGAGGACGAACACAATAGATTGTGAAGTTAAGACACAAATGTCCCAAGAACCAGAAGAGATGAAGGAGATGCAAAATACAGGAAGTTGGAAGACCATAGAGAAAAAAAAGAAAGCTACAACATCAATCTCGCCAAGAAAGACGAGGAGCTAGACAATTAAAAACTAAGAAAATTATAGGTCCGATAGACCAATTTAATCTCAATAGACGTTAACCACTATCATCATCATCATCAATTACTTTTCTAAATAAATAAGACTCTTAAAGAATAACCTATATGAAACTACATAGTCTCTGGTTTCTTATAACTAAATTAACCAAATAATTATTAAAATAATCAACATTTTCATTAATCATTTCTTTTTATTCCCACATCTAACTTTCACATCTAACTTTCAACGCATAAATATCTTTCCTTACAACCTTTAAATACAATTTCTCCCTTTCTAACTTCCTTCCATTTCCACACCCCACCTTCAACTCATAAACACCTTCCTTACCACTTTTAAATACATTCTCTCCCTTCCAAACTTCCCTAATTTAAAGTCCACAACAAAAACAATCTAGATCACATATGCATATAGGGGGATCTTGTTTAAAAAAAAATCCATTGTTAATAATGAAAATTAACCCTAAGTAAATGGCATGCACGAGAGTTCTTTTACGGAATAAATAGGGGAGCGAGAGGGTGTACCAAGGCATACATTCATGACATATTCGCGAATTCAATATAATATATTAATTTAATATTAATATTAATATAATATTTAATATTAATATTAATTAAATATTTTTATCATATAATATATTAATATATGTTTTGAGTAGGAAAGAGTTTATAATATAAATCAAATTTATATAGCTTAACGTTTACTATATAATATAAAATATTTAAACTGTATGTACAACTTATAATATGTAAATAAAAATGGAATATTGAAAAAAAAATTGATGTATTATAAAAGAGTAAATATTTTATTGTTATAAATGTTTTGGTACTGTTGTATTAAGGTAGACAAATTCTCAAGAAATAAATAAGATAAAATTATATTTTAAAAAATAAGAAAAATATTTTAATTTAAATAGTATTAACAAGAAAATCAATATTTTTTATATGATCATTGCCTTAAACTAGCTCTATTAAAATATATATTTTCAATAATATGTTAACTTAATTTTAACATAAATAAAAAACTAATTAAAATATATTATAATATTTAAATAATATATGTAACACGTGTTTTTAGCTTCATAGATTACTAATTGAATTGAGTGACTTAATTGCGAGTGAATTAAAAAATACTAGTCATTGAGTCACACAAAAAGGTTGTCAAAATTTTAATTGAATGAGTTAAGAGGTGTTCTACAACTTAATATATGGGAGATGTTGTCATGTCAATGTTAGATAATGCTACTTTAAAAAATATAAAAATATAAAAGTTCAATCAATTTAAAAATAATAATGCAAGTTGGCTTAAATTGTTGAAATTCAAAATGATTGAGTTGAGAGATGCTCTATAACCCAATATGTGAGATATGTTGTCATATCATTATTAGATATATTACTTAAAAAAATATAAAAAATAAAAATCCGATTCAATTAAAAAATAATAAAAATATAAAATTGGCTCATTTTCCCACCCATATTAAATTCATTCTTTTTGATAAACATGATCCTATTAGAAAAATTTCTCTATATTTGAAAGAGACAAAAGCCTTCTAACAACAAACTTGAGAATTATTAAAAACAAACCTAATAATACCACAATATATATATTGGGGTTTTTCAAATTTCTTTAAAACGTAATGCAATGGGACATTGAATTTCAAAAATAAATATTATAATTATTATAATTGATTAATAATACTTGTAATTTAAGAAAACTAAAAAAATATAACTTTTCATCATCTCAATAAATTACTTCAATATGTAGTTTAGTAGAATAAGGTTAATCAAATTGACTCATATTTATAAATATGAGATATTAAGTTTTTCAACCTACAATTTTTTTTTCAAATTGTATATTAAAAAATTTAATACTGATAAACTCTAAATAAGTTAAATTAGATATCGAGTAATTTACCTTAAAAATCATTATCTCCTTTAAATTTGGACAAAAAGCTATTAATTTTTAAAATATATATACACATTTCACCTAGTAAAATAAAATTAGCACAATATTTTATTTAAAACGAAATTCTCTTTTTCTTAATATGTTAAAAACCCAAAGGCATTTGGCAGGGGTGAAAGACTGCTCCCTTATGGACCACCAATGGGTTATTACAGGTGGCGTGGTTTTCCTTGATAACAGTGATGAGTCAAACTGACATTCACGGATAACAGCCAGAGATGGTTATCTTCACTGTTGGTTTGACACCTGAATTTGATAAATTTTGCCACTTTCGAAAAAAAACCATGTTAAACAACTAGATTTAAAAAAAAAAAATGTTGGGTAACCGTGAAACCCTAGCTACTTAATGCATAGGTCTAGAAAGCACTCACCGGAAGAGGGGTTAATTTTTTTTTTCGGCATTAAGATATATTCGAAGTCCATAACTTTAGTCAATGATACTATAAATAATATGTAAAGAATATATTTCGTTAACGCTTACGCCATGTCAGCACGCCACGAGACACGTCAGTGTAGCGCACGTGTTGTTTACTTTTTGTCCACAACAATTTCTCTGCTGATGGGAAGCCAACGGAGTTCTCCTCAATCATGCGGTGGCCTCGCACGTGCTAATTGTATTTCAAAATTATAAAAGTCAACTTAGAGTGAATCCCCTTCTCAGCTAAGCCCCTTCAACCAGGGGTTAAATTTGATGGGTACCCTTATTTGTCGCGCAGAATTTTTTATGACGATTTTATTTTTAAAGTGCTCTTCACATGATTTTTAATATTTAATATTTCAATCTTTTCAAATTAAAAAACAATATTTGTGAAATAAAATTCAAACAAAAAACATAATGTGCATGAACTATGTAAATGTTCAAAAATTACATTCAATATTTTCATGTAAAGGAACTAAATTGTAGATAGTTTCACCCAAAAAAAAGTAATTGTCAAAATAAAGATATATATAAAAATTGAAAAACAAAGATAGACTACATACCTGAAAATATTTTCACATATTCAACCGTCTCATCAAATATGCCTATAGTGTTCAATCGCTGCATTGAGTCAAAAAATGAAAATTTATCATTAGAAACTACCAATTGTAAATACTTTTATAAAGAATGAGTTCACTACATAACACATTTAGAATTTTAAGATCTAATTTTCTTATTTTTCATATTTGGTAGAAGATGTTCGTTTGTTTATTTTTGTTCTTCGCACATGCAAATATGCTATTATAGATATGGTCTATATTGTGAGAAAATAGCATAAAAAACACCAAATATTATGGCATCTATAACATAATTTTCCAAGAAAAACATTTTCCTCAAGCAAATAATTGGACTTTTCCTATAAAGATTAAACATCCAAACATGACAGAATGAAATCATATAAATACCCAAACATAACAAAATGAAATTATATAAACATTCCATTATATAAAATTTAAACTTTCTTTCTCAGATTAATTCAAAAAATCATATAATAGAATGAAAAAATTCCATAAAAAAATTATATAGTAGAATTTCTATAATAATTATGGTAAAAAAAAATCCAAATTGTAAAACTGTTAAACTTGCCCTTCAATGATTAATTTATGTTGGAAATTTTCCTACAATTACAATGAAATTTTGCATTTTGTGTGGCAACATATTTTATGATAAATACACTAAAATCACATAGAAAATTGATGAAAAACTTATGTGAAAAAAACCAAAAGAGAACCTGAACACAGGAAATTTCGTTCTAGAGTTGGTCCTTGGGTAGTGACAATGGCCTTGGCTTTGAAGTGTACAGTGTCCACAAACCAGGGTTCGTTTCTTGAAATGGTCGGGGCATTGAAGTGAGGGCAAGGGATCGATACTCACACACAAAACAAAGATTTGGGAAATATCTGTGTCAAAAATAAACTATTCCTGGAGAAGGGATAACAACAAATGCAAGGCCCCGACTTGTCTCTGAGCAATTCTGTGTTTAAAACTGAGGAATTTTGTGCTTAAAATGACGAGTTTGTAAGTAGCAATCAACCATCAAATCCAGAAATACCAAATATTGTTCATCACTTTCCTAAACATTTTCTTCTTCTAAGGTTTAATGAACCCATTCCCTCCCTTGTTGATTCCCATTTCCATCCATTCAAGGATTCCTCCATGCATGTTCCATTTCTAAAATCTAATCAATCACAGCCAACTACAAACTGGTTTTTATTTCCTTACGGGAACGCAATGGAAAACGGATATAGACCTCGCTGGCCGGAACGTATAAAGTCAGAAGGATTGATATGGATGGATGCCAAGTTCACCAAAAACAAGTTTGGCTATTCAATTGGGATTATACCTTCAAGGGCTCCATGGCTTCCGATCTATTTTTAGGCATTTTATTCTTACCAAGGCCCAACCAAGACAAGCCAATATCTAAGTTAAGGCATAACATATTGGGAGCTATGGGAACCTATTATTAGAATGTTCGAACAAAATTATCAGAGAAAAACTAGTGGAGGTTGGGGCTATTACTATTTGTTGGAAATAATTCCTCAATCAGACACAAACGTTTGTGAAACAAGTTTGGGTGCGCTGGATAAGCATTACAACTGTGCCCAAGGTCGATCCGTTGCATATGACCAAGTTTTGACCATGCCTGTTGTTTCTCAGAAAATTCTTGGAGTTTTGTATTTGGCAACTAAATTTGCGGTGTCTATACTATGGATGCTTTGTTGTTACTCGGACAACCCTTATCTAGTGTTAAAGGCTATTCAAGAAGGCATGATTGAGAAACTTGTGGTATTGATGCAAATTGGATGTGGGCAGAAAACAAGGAAACGAGGTTCACAACTCCTTGGCCTCTTTAACCATTACAAACAGGATAAGTCCTGTGAATGGGAATGGCGTAGGAAGACGATAGATTTCAGCAAATGATCCCTTCTTCTTCAACTTTCTCAAGATAATGTTCTCTCTCCAAAAATGTCGGGCATTACCCCGTCCACCACTGCACCTAACTATATACCTCTGTTCATTAGACTAGTGCATACCTTGACCTGCGACCATGATGGAAAAACTCTTACCCTAACTGGCCGGATAGAAGAAGGACCAACAAATAAATTTTATAGGCAACACGTGGAAAATAATTTTCTTCTAATTACCCTAGTTTATTCATCCTAGGTTACATCGTGAAGTCATCATTAAAAGCTTGTCCTCTTTTTCTATGTGACAATGTTCCATCTGCCATCGATTCATTTTACATTAAGAGTATTTATGATAATCAATAGGGGTAATAAAATCTGTATGTAGATTTAGCGTGGTACAAAGATAAAGGCATTTATATATATGTGTGTGTGTGAAAATTTGAAACTTGCTATTTTTTAATATACCTGTCATTATGACATTTTTTAAAAATTATTAACCAATCAAAGATTACGTGTTTATTTTGAAATAACCAGTATTTCATGGGTAAAAAATGGAAAAACATCCATATGGGTGTCAATTTTAAACCCGCCTCCAACTCCCAAGGCTCTGACGGAGACTGGTAGGGGCATCCAAGCGTGATGCAGACGCCGGCAATGATGTATTTATTTTTATTTTTTCTTAAAATAAAAATCAATGTATTTATTGAGCTGGGAGGTTCATTCTACAACCTCGTATGATGTGTAAATTGAAATTTTGATATATCCGCCAAATAAAAAAATTTAAAATCTAAAAAAAAACTATATAAAACATTTAAATAATATCTGTGTTGGAGATCAGATGCACAACAAATTAAACAAATACTCAGCATAAATCATGCACATAAAAACACAACAATTAATGTGGTTCACCCAACCAATATGGGCTACGTCCACACAACATAGGCATCGGCAATTTTATTAATCAAACAGGAGATTACAAAATTAAATTCTCACAAACTCTCACACCCTCATACAAAACAATCCGTATGGATACCTGTTATATAGCAAAGAGAATCTAACTGCCTCATAAATCCTCTCAACTCAAATTTAGGATGCATTAACTCCCTCCCAACAAACTGGAGCTAATCTAGGAACTGATTCCTATTGTTTCCATCTACTGAGATTTTCCCTATCTTATTCAAAACAGAAAATCTCAACAATCTCCACCTTGACAACAATTAGCCTGATGCCCTGTTATTATTATTTTATCTTTTCTGCAAGCCAAGAGAAGCCAAACACTAGCGTAGCTTCTCTAAAAAAACTGGTTTCATGAACATGTCTGCACAATTCTCCTTTGTATGCACCTTTTCAAGAGAGACTCCCCTTTCAGTGATAATATGTCTTACAAAATGGTACTTGATCGGTATATGCTTTGATTTACTATGATAGGCGGATTCTTAGCCAAATGTATTGCACTTTGACTGTCATAAAATAACTTGATGATGTCCTCCAACCTACCAAATTCACCAAACAAACCTTTCAACCAAATCGCTTCTTTGCAAGCATGAGAAGCAGCAATGTATTCTGCTTCAGTAGTGGATAAAGCAACAATATTCTGTAGCTTTGACATCCAGTTGATAGCTCCACCTGCAAGAGTAAAGACATACCCTGAAGTTGACCTTCTCTTATCCAAATCACCTGCAAAATCGGAATCAACATATCCGCAAACAAATTCACTACTCTTATTGTAAGTAATACAATAACTACTTGTGCCTCTCAAGTATCGAAGCACCCATTTCACTGCTGACTAGTGTTCTTTACTCGGATTTTCCATGTACCTGCTAACAACCCCAACTGCATGTGAAATATCTGGTCGAGTACAAACCATCGCATACATTAAACACCCTACTACATTGGCATATGGAATTCGAGACATATAATCCTTTTCTTCATCTATATTAGGACATAAACTCGAAGAAAGCTTAAAATGGGAAGCTAAAGGGACTGACACAAGCTTCACATTATTCATACCAAATCTCAAAAGTATTTTCTCAATATACTTATGTTGTGATAGCCATAGCTTACCATTGCTCCTGTCTCTGAAAATCTCCATGCCCAAAATCTGTCTTGCTGCTCCTAGATCTTTCATATCAAATGTCCTTGCCATCTGAGCCTTCAACCTGTTGATTTCTTCTATGCTTTTGCTTGCTAAAAGCATATCGTCAACATACAATACTAAGATAATGAATATGCCATTTTTTAATTGCTTAAAATAAACACAATGATCATATTCACTTCTAACATATTTCTGACTCAACATGAAAGAATCAAACTTCTTATACCACTGCCGAGGCGACTACTTCAGGCCATATAATGACTTCTTGAGCCTGCAGACAAATTTCTCATTGCGATGCTGAACAAACCCTTCCGGTTGTTCCATATAAATTTCCTCATCTATGTCTCCATGTAGAAATGCAGTCTTAACATCTAATTGTTGCAACTCTAAATCAAGAAAAGCCACTAATGCTAACACAATTCTAATTGAAACTATTTTAACCACTGGTGAAAAAATATCATGAAAGTCAATACCGGCTTCCTGAGAAAATCCTTTTGCAACCAGCCTCACTTTGTACCTATCTTCTGTATCATTCACACCTCGTTTCAGCTTGAAAACCCATTTACACCCCAAAGTTTTCCTGTCTTTCGGAAGCCCAACCAGATCCCATGTGCCATTTTTACCTAAGGCCATCATTTCATCCTTCATGGTTGCTTTCCACTTGTCACTTTTCGAACCTTCTATTGCTTCCTGATAGCACAGAGGTTCATCGTCATTATCAGTAAATGCAACTGAAGTAACATAATCATCATACCTTCTTGTTGGCCATTTGATTCTTTTCGAGCTCCTTAAGGTTGTTTCTGGCGCTTCCTCGATTGGCTAACTACCATCTATAGGAACTTCTTGATGATCAGTATCTGAGACCTGTTCATGATCTATACCTGAACCCTGTTCATGTTCTGATTCTGAAACCTGTTCATGACTAGTATCTGAACTATTGTCATCATGACTATCATTAGAAATGCTATCAAACTGAATGTGCTAAAAGTCAGATACATCATCCTTTTCAATCTACTATCTACAACTAACTGTACAAGAGAGGATTCATTAAACTTTACATCTCTGTTGATGATGATTTTGCGGGTAGTAGGATCCCACAATCTATATCCCTTTGTTCCAACACCATACCCAACAAAGTTATACCTTTTAGACTTTGGATCTAATTTAGTTCGCTGATGTTTAGGCACTATAGCATATGCATCACACCCAAACACTCTAAGTTTAGAATAGTCACAAGGGTGTCCTTTCCATACCTCTTGAGGAATCTTGTAGCCTATCGCTGTCGATGGAGATCAATTTATCACATAACAATCTATTTCCACCGCTTCCGTCCACAACTCCTTTTGAAACCCAGCGTTGCTTAGCATACTCCTTGCTCTCTCTAGAAGAGTCCTATTCATGTGTTCAGCAACGCCATTTTGCTGAGGAGTATAAACCGTGGTCATATGTCTCTCAATCCCTACATCCTTGCAATAGTTGTCAAACTCCTTGGAAGTAAACTCACTACCATTATCAGTTCTTAAAATTTTTATTGTTCTACCAGTGTTGTTTTCTACCAATGCTCTAAACTTCATGAAAACTGAAAAAACATCAGACTTCCTTTTCAACATGTAGACCCACACTGTCCTAGAAAAGTCATCAATAAACGATACAAAATATGACGAACCACCATATGAGTTTGTAGGGGCTGGACCCCAGACATCTCATTGGATATAGTCAAGTATTCCTTTACTAGTATGTTTGCCTGTTTTAAACTTTTGTTTACTTTGTTTTCCAAACAGACAATGCTTACAGAAATCTAAGTTTCCAAACTTTAGATTTGGAAGTAACTTGCGAGCAGCCAAAAATTTTAACCCTCTTTCACTCATATGCCCCAATCTTTGATGCCATAAGTGAATGGAACTACTGTCATGTTTAGACACCGTAGACACATTATTTGACCCTGTACCTCCTTCTAACTGAAATAGATTTCCTACCTTCTTAGCTTTCATAATTAGTAAAATACCTTTGTAAATTTTCATTACTCCACCTTGAATTACAGTTTTATATCCATTTGAATCAAGTGCTCCTAATGAAATCAGATTTTTCCTTAAATCTGATACATGCCTCACATCAGTTAATATTCTAGTTGTCCCATCAAACATTGTAGTTGTATGCTTCCAATCCCAACAATATTACATGTTACATCATTACCTATGTACACAACTCCATCATTAATTGCTTATATTCCTTTCTTTATGGATACACATGTGGTTTGATGCACCGGAATCTAACAACCAATGTTGACCATGATTTGACACATTAACTGATAATACTTCATCACTCATACCTGAACCAGATGCCGAACCTGTATCTATCGTATTTGCCTCCTTCTTCTCTGTCGAAGAATCTGCTTTAGAAGTTTGTTGCTGTCGCTTCCAACAGTCCTTCTTTAAATGCCCCGATTTGTCACAAAAACAACACTTTACCTTACTCTTCTTCCCTTTCGACTTTGAACGTGAGTCGCTCGGCCTACTGAAGCGTCTTTCTTTCAAACGACCTCTAACCATCATGGCTTCTGATGTAGAGGTTTCTGAATGTGACCTTCTCCTTGTTTCTTCCAATAATAAAGATGCAACTACATCATCAAACTATATAGTTTCTAATGAACTAAGACTTATAGAAGTAACAAAATGATCCCATGACTAGGGCAACGAGCACAATAAAGTAATAGCTTTATCCTCGGATTGAATTTTTACTTCTATACTTTGTAATTGTACCAGAATAATATTAAAAGCATTCAAATGATCAGCAATTGATGTACCTTCCTTCATTCGCAAACTGTACCACTGTCACTTCAGGAGAATCCTATTGGTTAAGGATTTGGTCATGTACAGTTTCTCCAGTTTCGTCCACAAACTAGTAGTTGTTGTCTCCGACATGATATTAAACAAGAAATCATCTGTGAGACACAGTTGAATAACACTTATTGCTCTTTCATCCATCTCGGCCCACTCATTATCTGTGATGTTGTAAGGCTATTTGGATTTTCCCAGCAACGCCTTTGCCACACCATGTTGGACAAGCAGATCGTACATCTTCACCTTCCAGATCTCGAAATTATTTTTTCCATTAAACTTCTCGATTTCAAACCGAGCACTTTGAGTTTTCGCCATCAACAAAATTGGCGCACTAGTGCACTTAGGCTGCAACCACGATATTCATTTTAACACTGATAAACATGCGATCCACCTCTAGGGAAATCTTCAGCTTCACTAGACGACGCCATTATATAATCCAAGTCCACTCAAAATGGGTCCCGGCCAGATTTCTCCACGTTCCTTATTTCCAAGGGTCCTGATTCGCCATCCAACCATAGCCCACTACCCTTTAAGCGCTGGTTCAGTCGAACTTAAACTCCAGTAAAACCCCGTGATTCAATTTTCGCATTCTTAATGAATAAGATATAAGATTTCAATATTTAAGTGGTGGAAAATCAGAGTAAGACTATGAAATCAGTGAGGTTGCTTGATCTCAGCACAGGAGGTCGGGGTGGAGTTCTATTTTGTTTCACGACAAACACGCGATCCACCAGCAATTATACGCACCTCCACGCAGCGCACCAGCAATAGTAATACGCACCTCCACTCAGGTTCACACAGCCAACGCTCCACAGCCACAGCTCAATCACGCAGTTCCACCGGCAGAATTTGGGCCCGTCACTCCTCCGCTACGCGCTCCTCCAACATGCTCTAATACCATTTGTTAGAACCCACGGTGCGCAGCAGAAAAAAAATATACACAGCAAATAAACCATACACAGAAGATTAATGTGGTTCACCCAACCAATCTGGGCTACATCCACCAAACATAGGCATCGACAATATTTATTATCAAATAGGAGATTACAAAATAATCAATTTCCTCACAAACTCTCACCATCCAATATCTGTACGGGCATGTATTTTATAGCCAAAGGAATCTAACTGACTCATAAATCCTCTCACAACAAATATAGGATACATTAACTCTTTCGCGACTAACTGGAGCTAATCTAGCAACAAATTCTATTGTTGTCACACATTAGAGATTTTTGCCTACTTTGTGAAACATAAAATCTCAACATTGCAATGGGCTAATTCAACGTGTCGTTCTCCAATTAAGATCACCACAGTTCAAATATGATTGAATGCTCATCGATATTTTATTTATTTATTCAGCTTTGAACATTTTTTTTTTAAGTTCACTGGGGATTATATTTATACAAGACGCCCACTACAAACCACTCCCTGATTCCAACTGCCATCCATGTGACACGCACAATACATAACATGTACGTGTCAGAAAATGCTTTACTTGAACTGATGGTCACTTTTTTTATTTTAACTCAACAGGTGAGTGAATGCAGGAAGTAAATGCACACAAGTGAAGACCACGGGAAACTGTAATTTCTACATCATCGATTCCTCAGCCAAGGTAGACTATAAGCGACACTCCACACGTCACAAGCTATCGATCAGTGAGATATTCTACGAGACAGTTATACCTATGCTTCTCCTTTGCAAATTTAATTCAATATTAAATTCATTACATCATACAAGCTAGTCAATGCCGATATCCTTCTAATGAATCTTTTGAGTTAGGGTTTGGTCTAACAATAATAATTTTTTGGTCAAGTGTGGGTGGATATTTGAGAGTGCTCTTGGAAATTTAATCAAGCTTGTTGGCGCAGATACAAATAGAAACCCAACTTTCACAATTCAACATAGGCAGTGGAGTTTAATAATTGTAAAAGGGAGTATGACATACTTAGACTTGTCGTGGATGCTATTAAAATTTATTCATTTGAAGTCAATTTATTAAATGCATTCATCATTTTTGTATGCCTGCGCTAGTACCCCAATTCCAAATCCTCGGAACTTTTTTTTAGCATATTAGCATAATAAACATCATCGATGTTGCAGGTTTGAACTGCAAAATTGGGTTCCCAATATTCTTTCTATTTTTTTATTTTTTTGGGGGCTCATTTTCATGTTTGGGCAAGCTCTTCTCTCATTCAGGCTATGAGCTATGAATTGATGAGTCCGACAAGTTTTTTTTTCTTGAAAGTGGCAGAAATATTAGTATCTAATCCAGGCCTCTATTCCTCGTAGCAAATGAAAGGTCTACATTGTTTCTCAACTTGAAGGAAAAGCTTAACAAGGTGCCAGTATCACTCTTATTGGAAATTTTGGTGAGGTTTACCCCACAGGTGCCCTATGGAAAACAAAGGAGATGGTTAACAGCATCTACATACCTCAATGATTCTAAAATCCTCTCATTCCCGGTACTTTGCGGAACAAACAAGTGACTGGAAAAGCATCTTGGAAGGAGTGAAACCACAGAAGTAAGGCATAAGTAGTCACAACGAACTAAGTGACTTTACCAATATGTTCCACTTATGTCATTCTCTTCGCAGTACTAGTGACAGAGGATGAAAGAAATCGTCCATGTTCCCTCTTCCTTTAACAGGATATTCAACGAGGTTGAGAGAAATGCTCGAGTAACTATTATTGTGATAGGTAAGTGAAATGGAGATGAAAAGTAAAGAGGTGTACTCCAAACTCGTAATGAGATTTAAACTTGGCACCAAACAAATATAGGAGAGAGCAGTACTTGCAAAACTCCCAAACATATGGCTAGTTGTGAGTGATGTCATTTGGCTAGTTATGAATGATGTTGGGAAGGTACAAGGAGGAATTAAGTGTGATAATTTCGATGGCCTCTGCCTTGCAATGTCACACACACCATCCATTGTCATCGACATTTTGTCTATATAGAATGTCATAAAGGGTATGAGACAGAAATGAACAGCGAGTGATGTCATTTGGCTAGTTATGAATGATGTTGGGAAGGTACAAGGAGGAATTAAGTGTGATAATTTCGATGGCCTCTGCCCTGCAATGTCAGACACACCATCCATTGTCATCGACATTTTGTCTATATAGAATGTCATAAAGGGTATGAGACAGAAATGAACAGCGCATGCAAAATGGCCTTTACGGAAAACTATTTGTTGCAACTCGCCAAATTTAGAGCAAAGAAAGATATGAAAAAGTATTTGCATTGTACTGTGTTAGAAGGAAGAATCATACGAGAGTATTTGCAGCATATTTTCTTAGAAGAAAAAATTATATGGCAAAGAACAAGGGTAAAATGATTCACTCGGAGAGAGTTTATATTTATCATTGTCTGTACTTACTTTTCGAGGGATAACACTGTAATGAAAAGCATTTTTGAAAAACAAAAAAGATAAATACCCTCAAAATAAAATAGTCATTGTAGAGAGCATAGGTCTTTCCATGTCTCACTGTCTTGAGATGCACTATCTACAAAAGTACAAGAAGAATTTTGGTGGGTTTAGGGTCCAGATTTTGAAGTTGGGCCTTGATACCACATGTGAGGATCCATCATAGGGTTTTGTAAGTAAAACTAAATCTATTTAATTTAAACACAATAAGAAGGGAAATAGCTTATATGTAACTCAACATTTATTTGATGACAATATACAATTAAATTTATTTACAACATATTAAACTAATGAGAATTTCATTGCAACAATTTACATAAGTAATCAATAAATAGAAGAATGTCTGTTCCAATAGCTTGGTTGATATGCTCCTGACTCTGTTCGGATGCTCCTCATGACTACCCAACTAAATTTACCTCCCAGCAAACTAGGAATGATTTCCTAGCCCAGGGAACCTTCACAGGTTCCCTAGCCCTCCGATCCCAAGTCCAACCAGCTTAGTGTGTCCATGTTAAACCAATACTCTCTAGATCCAAGTTTGAATTGTCTCATTATCTTTCCATTCTCTCCCTTCTCTTTCTCCAGATTCCTCCCCCAAAATAAAATCTTCCAAAACCAAAACCAAAACCAAGGACCTCTCCCCCTCTCCTCTCATCCTCCTTCCCCTTTTATTTCTATTCCTTCCATCCACCTCAACCACCTATCATTAATTTCATGACTACCCCCTCATCCTTTCATTTTAGTATCCTTGACTTTTCCTACCATATCTTATTCAAAGTAGATTTGAGAAGACACTTTGGGAATAAAATATGGATATTTAATTTAGAATTAAATTGAAGATCATTTCTTCTCAAAAATGGATTTGAGAAGACACCTTGGGATATGAATATTTAATTTGGAAATAAATTGGAGACGACCACATATTCTCAAAAGTAGATTTGAGAAGACATCTAGGGATATGGATATTTAATTTGAAAATAAATTGGAGGGGACCATATCCTATCCAAAATTAAATTTGAGAAGACAACTTGGGAATTGAAGAAGAACAATAATAATAGTCATATCCATAAAATAAAATTATAGTTTCCTAAATGTAAGTATATACCAATATTTCTTAATAATTCTAAGTCAATATTTTTAGGTTAATTAAACACTAATAAAAACTAGCATGATAGGATCAAGTAGGGCATTACATTTTCTTAATTCACCTTAGCTCTTTTTCAATAAAATTAAGTGTTTATTGATTAATAATTTATGATATTAGTGGATGTAAGAAGTATTTGTGTTTGATTTAATATGTTACTTTACTGTTAATTTATGGATTATTAATCCATGGTATCCATGAATGTAAGAATTCCTTTTAACATATATAAGTTGACATGTGCCTTATTAATTTTAATGTGCTAATTTGGTAGTATATTACATACCACACGAATGGAAAATGGCTCATAAATAAAGATAAAAGTATTCTACGACATTTATAGTAATAATGTTTTCTACGATGATGATGACGACGATGACGATGGGATTTATAGTAATAATTTTTTCTACAATGGTGATGATGATGATGATGATGATGACAACAACGACAACGATGACGATGATGACGATGTCAATGATGGGATTTATTGTAACAGTGTTTTCTACTTTATTTTAAATCTTGGATAATATTACTTGGTAAATTTATAATTATGATATTGGATAGTGGTATTTCTTGGTAGCACCTATGTGATCTTTAGTCATAATAACAATTGTATGTTTTAGTTACCAATTTCCCTTTGGTACAATAAAATAAAAATAATTAAATTGAATGTTATTATATTTTAAATATAATAAAATGGAGAATCATATAGGAAATTTAGTTATTAATCATTATGATGATTAATTCTCTTTACAATAAAATTTATTTTATTGGGAGAGAAAGAGAGAGAGAGAGAGCAACTAGAATTTTATGTGTCCTATTACATGTTGGATGTAATTTGTGCAAAATCTAATTCTTGGGAATGGGGTGGAAGTGTACATTTTCCAAAGATACATTTTCTCCAATACACATATACTATAAATTACTCTAGGAAACAAGCTATAGAGGTGTCTATGTTAATATCACCAAACATTTTATCTCAACCTTATATAATATGATATTTAATGTCGAAGAACCTTATATGTTGAACAAAGTCAGAGCATCTTTGCCAGAAATTTTAGATTGGTTCACACCTCATGATGGGCATTTCTCAAAGTCTTTTGTGCATATAGAAGCCCTCATCTTCTACCTCTATTTGTGGATAGAAAACTAGTGATGCAGGAAGTTTGTTATTATTTATCTGCATGATTATTGAGCTTGCTACAAAGGGAAAATAAGTCACCATTCCTGATCTTCTCGTTATGTGTAGGATCATATAGCTTAAAGGACCTGAAGGAAGTAGAAGTAAAAACAAGGGAACCATATCGCCTTAAGTTCAATGAACTAGGCTATGATAGATATGATCCTAGAGGTGTGGCTACCCAACATTGCGCGAAATTAAGGCAGAGTTGAATGTATGCTTCAATATCTTGGGCAGAGGAAGAAAAGGTTAAGAATTTATACAACACTACAGGAGTGGTTAAAGAGGGAAAATAAGGAGGCTCATCCAAGGTCAAAAATATCCCAAATAATCAAGAGGGAGGAGACTAGGAAGAGATAAATAATCAAGAAAATACTAAGTTGAAGAGAAAGAAAGAGAAAACAACCAAAAGGGAATGAGATAACAAGCTCAAAGCCAATAAAGATGTAAAGAGGACAACGAAAAAAGAAAGGAAGAGAAAGGAGCTAGAGGAGGCACAAAGGAAGAAACAAGAAGAAGAAGCAAGGAAAAGAGAGGAATAGGAAAAACAAACCAAGAGGCATTGAAAAATAAGAAAGAAGAATTGAGAAAGAAAAAAAATATGTATAAAGAATCCATAGGAAGAGGAGGAGAAAAAAAGAAAACAACTTTAGGAAGAGGAGAGAAAGAAAAGAGAGGAAGAGGAAATGGAAAAGCAATTAGAAAAAGATTTAATTGCCAAGGAATTATTTAACAAACAGGTGGAAGAAATCAAATTAAAGAACTTGGAAGCTGAAATGATTGTGGCTACCTTGAAAATTTAGCTCACAACTACCCTCACAGGAGGACATCTCCCACTCAGTGATATGAGCATCACAGTCGAAGGAGAAGAAATGATCTTATATATATCGTACTTCACTTTTGATCAGTGCAAGCATAAGATCTATCAAGAAAGGAGAAAATATTACGATGATGATCTAGATAATCCTATCTCCATCAATCTAGAAAGGGATATTGTTGTAGATACAAGAAAAAATCCCAAGGCAATAGCCTCGAAGGGCATGACATTTGTAGTAGAAATTGAGAAGAACATTGATTATCTATCTCAAGAAGTTGAAAGGTTGAAGAAAGAGTTTACCAATATACGACAATAGAATGGACAACTCATCATAAAGAATTAAAATGTGTCCATCATAGGTTCTAGCAGAGAAATTTTAAAATGTGCAATTCTTGAAGAGATTAAGGAATTGGAGGAAATGGTGAAACAATTGTGTGGGGCAATGATAACATTACCTAAAGTAGTTATGCCTCTATTTGAAATACAAAAGGAGTTGCAAGAAAAGGGGAACTTACTAATAATTTCTTACTCAACAATAGATTTCATTCAAGAATGGAGCATCACGTACCTAAATGCAACACAAAGTTTTCTGAAAAGGGAAGACTAGAGGCTAAACTTGATACGGTTGAAATAAGGATGTTGGTACAATCACATGAACAGTTAAGAAACAACATCATTAACACCATATCAACATATCTTACCTTGCATAGAAGATTAGAGGCCTTGGTTAGAATACACAAGATACCTTCCGTCAATACACCAAGCGAAGTAAGACCAAAAGAAGAAGTCAAGTGAGAAATGCGAAAACCATTGGATGTCATAAAGCATGCATTTTACTGAAGAAGTATTGCAAGTGTCATAAGAAGCCATTATTCCGTATGTTGCAGAGCCCGCCAAATTGCATACCGAATTGAAAATTCTTTGGAACAAGTTTCAACTAGATTCCAAGACAGTGCTACCAGATGCTTTGGGGTGCAGGATAAGATATGATCGAGGGTGATCGTAGAAGGTGAAGGGCGTAGCTTCTAAGTAAAAGACATGGTATGAGTATGTTACTAAATAATTTTATATCGAAGTGCTAGAGCTACCCATTACACAATTTCTCAAATGAATATATTTTGTTTTTCATAATTTTGTAAATTATAATTTTGTAATTAGAAAAGTGAAAGGAAATGAAAAAAAACACGTCGAATTCAAAAAGTTACCTAGAAGTTGAATAGTCATCAAGGAAGTCCAAGAGTCATAAGGAAGGTGAAAAGTCACCTCACTTATTATAAATACACCCTCAAGGCTAAAACAAAAGGACTTTAACTTTGGTATTCTATTCTAAGCATATTGTAGAGAGCGTGTTATTATTTTGATAAAGAAGGTAGTAGCTTTTATGCTCCACTATTGGATTGAGTAGTGCTTCATGTAATTGTGCATTTCGATCCTTCTAATTAATATTTAGAAGCTCTTTGAGTGAGACAGTTGTTTCACACACATATCATAAAGCATTGTGGGAATTTTTTTCCAGTTTAAGTCATGTTTCATGTGATAAAATAAATCCATTCAATTGATCTACTAACAATGTGGTAAGATCTTTAAACTACAAAATTGATGTTACAACCATTACAATTTTTTTCGGTAGAATTTGAAGGATTTTATTGATGTAATTCTAATCTACAATCGTTTAAATAATAACCCTAATTTGATGGGATGCCCATGAAGCTAGTCATGAATTGCTCAACATTTTCTGTTTTAACTCCATTTTCAAGGTTTCAAACGAAGCCTTCAATGCTTGTAGTTTAACAATGTTAACTTTATCATTACCTTAATATGCAGCGTTGAGAATATCCCAAACCTCTTTTGTTGTTGTTGCACCAGTTATTTTGTTGAAGATAGAATCTTCAATTGAATTCTAGATCCAACACTTGGCTCGATGTTCCTTCTTTCTTTGGTAGGCCACTATATTCTTTTGAGCATTGTTCATGGAATTTATTGCTTCTTGGGTTGGCTCAACATAGAAGTTCTTCATTGTATCCAAACATTCTTGCGTGTGCAGATAAGTCTTCATCTGTAAAGACTAATGTTCAAAATTTTATCAAGAAGAATCAGTGTCTATGGCAAAGCAGTGGAGGAAGCCATCATTTACCCGTATATAGAAGATTTTTTATTTATTTATTTTTTTTAATTCCAAGAATCTAAAATGAATTCACTTTTACTTGAAAAAAATGGCTTTGTGTAAATATTAATGATGATATGATTAATTTAGAAAAACAAACCTTTCCTTTTAACCCGTGACAAGGCAGCATATCTTTCGAGACTTATCATGATTTCCTTTTGGAAAAATTGCTAACTTTTCATGCTTTATTAATGCCGCGAGGCTTTCACACCTCACTGTCAAGCCATGTGATGGTTTAGAAAATTTATGTGCATGAAGTGTCCAATGATGTCGTTGCACCTTCTTTGGCTTCTTGGGTGCAATGTCGTCGCACCTTCTCTAGCTTCTGGGGCGTGATGTCGTCACACTTTCTTTGGCTTCTAGGGTGCGATGGTTGCATTTCCTTTAGCTTCTATGCTGTGATGGTCACACTATCTTGGCAACATCATATTTCTTTACCTGAGCAACCTTTTTTTCAACTGGCTTCCTCTTGGAGTATTTTCTTGGAGCGTGACCTATCTTGAGTTGCCATTTCATTCTCCTCATCAAGCTCTCGTCATCTGTGCCCTTTTTGTAAACACAGAAATTTTCAAAAATTTCTCTCAAAAAGTTTTATGCAACCTCGAGCTTTGATACTATGATAAAGATTGAGAAACATAGAACATAGACAAAAATAAATTTGAAAATTAAAATGAACCGAACTACTCTCCAAAATATTCAATTGAAAGTAAATAAATTATATATAAACAAAATAACGAGCAACCATAAATAATTGAACTACTAAACTAAAACTAACTATGACAACTAGCAAACCAGGGTAAGACAAGGAGATGAGAGAGGGAAATTATTGCTCTCCACAAAAACGCAATAAATGACATAAAGTATGATTTCCACGTCATTGATTAAGAGTATTCTTCCCATTTTCCATGGGTATGCTTAGTGCTTCGAAAAGGCCATAGAAATTACTAAGTAAAAGGATATTCAACGGCCTTGAGTAGGAATTAGAGCCGAGTGATTAAGAAACTCATGAAACAATAAAGTATTTAGCATCCAATACGGTGAGATGGCTCTTCGACACTAAGTCAACTATGGAATTCGTTGTATTGAAAAGTCATATTGACCTATGGGACTTATCACATGTTGGATAGTAATTTACAAGTTTAAAATAATCTAGAAAATACGTAAAATATATATAAAAGTTGAAGAAAAAGCTAATAATGTGTTAGTAAACAATGACCAATGAGTCATAATGTGTCATAAGTTGATAAAAAGCTAAAAGCTAATAATGTGTTATTATTGAGTTGCCCATGACCAATGAATTAAAGTTTTTATATTTACACGACAAAGGACTTAACTTTTTTATATTACATTTTTTTTTTCTCTTTAATATTTTAGATGATATTTTTAATATTTTATGGGATTTATTTAATATATTGTTTAAATTCATTTAAAAGGATATTTTTATCAATATTATTTTATTAGATTGATTTTTGAAAGATAAATGAAATACATTATTATCATTATATTTACAAAAGTTAAATTTATTTTATATTATTTTAATTAATGTTTTATACTTATTTTTTAATTAGATAGAAAGATAATAGCCATCTTTTTTAGAGATATTTATGTCAAAAATAAAATTTATTTTCAAAACAATTATATTTGTTTTAATTAACTAATTACTTAAAACAATATTATATGAATGAGTTATTGTTTTTGAATTATATATATTATATATATATATATATATGCAGGTGAGAGAGAAAATGACAATTGAATGTGAGGCCAATGTTTTTAACTCAATTTTTTTTAACTTAAACTTTGTTTATATATATATATATATATATATTATATTATATTATTATATAATAAACAAAGTCTAAGTTAAATAATGAATTTATTTATTTAATTTATAAAGTTTATTTTAGGTTTTGCCTATGCTCTAAAACTATTCATGTTTGGTTAAGGGTTAGTCTTCCGAAGACTCAAGGGAATGGATTAACTGTCCAAGGCCCAAAGACATCTTGAGTGAAAGCATGTTCCCTTACTAATTATAAGTGGCTCATTCCAAGTGGTGCGTCTTTCCTTGAATAATAGTTATGAACTTCGAAGATAAGTCTTCCATGCTCAGTTTAGAATTGGTTGCAAATTTGTATGTAGCCATTGAGGAAATATTTCAACCTCCCTATTCATATTTGGAATTGGTTGGATCTCAAAAGCACCATAAATATGTGATGTATCTATGTTATTTGTAGTGTGTGATATAAAAATTATTTATGTATAATCTGCTCACCATATTTTCTCTTCCATTTTTCTTGTTGGTATCACAACCCATAGCCCATATAAATCTGACTCCCTCCAAGGAAAGCCTAGAAAAATGGAGGAGATCAATTATATAGATCCGACTCCCTCCAAGGAAAGCCCAGAAAAATGGAGGAGATATGAGAATTGATATTATGTAAATAAATTGATATAGATGTGTGTGGGATTTTAGTTTGTAAGAGAATATTATTTGTGTGTGTGTGTGTTTTTTAGAAGTTTTGTTGTTCAGAGAAAAATTCTGTCTGAACTTTCTCCAATCTGAGAGCCATGGGGCACTCAGTCGGTGTGAAAGTATGTCATTTGTGTAGTGGATAACATGCATAGTCTAGTGCCCATTCCTCATTGCTCCTGAGAGATCTGAATTAGTGTTAATTCTAGTCTCTGCATAGAGATTTTTACATGTTCTGTTGATCTCTTCAAGGAAGTATGGTTGCAGTCTTGTCG
Organism: Pinus taeda; assembly: GCA_000404065.3. NCBI lineage: Eukaryota > Viridiplantae > Streptophyta > Pinopsida > Pinales > Pinaceae > Pinus > Pinus taeda. The sequence goes on from APFE030019850.1 coordinate 23,516, forward strand.
AGAGAGAGTTATGAAGATGTTTGCCAACAGGTATTTCCAAGGGACATAAGAACACAAAGCCACCACTAATTCCATTCAAGGCATTGTCTTAGATTAGAAAATAATTATGATGTTTATTTGTCAGTGTTGCTACCCAAACATGAAATTTCTTCATCTGCTACTCTTTGACACTAGAAGGCCAAGGGAGGTGACGTTGTCCCACTGTTTCTTTTTAGTACTCTATATAGTGTGCTTATCATGGGACTAGAGGATACTGCATACATATTACCTATGTTACTAGAAATGGGAAATGGGAAACGGAAAAGGAAATGAGAACTATACGAGAAATAGAGTTTGCAGGTTTCGTGTATATGAAATGAGGAGAGAGAAAAAACAAGATTAAAGGTTAACAATATAAAACGCAACATTAATCATAAAAAATTAATGTTTCCACATGTGAAGTTCTAAAGAAACATTTATAAAGAGTGATTTACTTTTAATCATAAAAATCTAATGTTTCCACACGTGAAGTTCTAAAGAAACATTTAAAAATAGTGATTTACTTTTAAGAAAGGTGTCATAATTTGCCAAATCCAATAATTTAACCAATCATTAATTCCAAAAAAATAGCAAACATTTATGAGAATAAGAGATTTGAAATATAAATAATTAAATGTATCTCTAAAGCCACTTCTAACAATTCATATGCAAAAGACAAATAAACTTAATAGTCTAGATTGTCAAGTTCATTTTCTAGAATGGTTGTTGAGCTTGACCCAATTCCAAAAGCATTATTATGGTTAGTAGACTTCTTGGTACTATCAAGCATGTCTTCATCATTGTCTTGTATCACCTCAATTGGAAGCTCATCATCTCCATCATCTTGTGAACCACCATAATCCCACATTCTAGTGGGTCCAGTTTTATACTCCAGTTGTTGTCGAGACAACAACCGTAGATTTGAGTGTAAAAACACCAAATCTTGTGCCTTTTTTGTACCTAGGTGATTCCTCTTTGATGAATGTATAAAGGCATATTCTCTCCAGTTTCTTTCACATGCAGATGAACTAGTAACCTGTAAAACAAAATTAACATTATGTTAGCGATAGACATTTGAAATATTGAAAGGAAAATAATAAAAAATGAACATTAGACTTAATTTCTTAAACAATAAATCAATACATTAAAGGTATTCAATATTGATCATATCTGTGAAGGCAAACGGATAGCCAAACTATGAAGCAAGGGAGTCCATGTACCATATTGCATCCAAAAGTCTATGGGTCCAAGTTGTTCTCTATTGTATGCACAGTCTTCATTTGCAAAGTGGTCTTCTGATCTCAAGTACTTTCCCAACTCAAGTCATAAAGTAGTGCAATCCTGACGATCGTAACACCTACTTATAAAAGTGTTCCAATTTTGCATCACCTCCACATCTGTAGACGGTTTCTTGTGAAACCATTTAGGATTGAGTAAGAATGAAATTGAATGAAGAGGACTATGAAGCATTTACACCTTGTCAAACTAAGTTCCCACACTTCATTTCTAGTGTCTTTGTCAATCCTAGAATTTTTATCTTTAATTATATCATGAATTTTCTCTCTCATTTGATCCATACTCTCAAAAACATTCCCTAAGCATGGTTGATCACTATCAAATATGAAAAGGGTGGAAACAATAGGTGTGATCAAGGTGACAATATCCTCCACTCTCCTCCAAAAATCCTCTGAAGAAATGCCAATAATAATGTCCTCAACTTTTGGGCCATCTCCAATATGAGAACCCTTCCATCTCTGCCAATCCATTGAGACCACCATATCTCTCAAATATTGATGCATTTTAATAAGGCATTGAAGCATGATGAATGCAGATGCAAATCTAGTCTCAGCGCATTGAAAAAGCTGAAGATTTGCATATTTCCTATAAATTTCTATGGATGTTGCATGATTAACAATAAAATTTTGTAGCATATTTGCTTCATTTATAGTTTTCCCAACCCATGCAATATTATTAATATCTTTCAAGAGCAAATTCATGCAGTGCACAGAGCAAAGAGTCTAAAAAATTGTTGGATATTCATCCTCAATCAACCCCCCAGCAAGAACATTATTTGAGGCACTATCTGTAATAATTTGGACCACATTTTCTCTTCCAACCTCTTCTATTGCCTCTTTGAAGAGACCCATTAGGTATGAACCATATTTTATCTTTCCTATGGTATCATGGGATTTTAAGAACATAACTCCTTTCGCGCAAGATACCAAAATATTGGTAAAGGGAGGATGGTTGACATTTGTCCAACCATCTGAGACAATGGAGAACCCAAATTCTTTCCAACTATATTTAATGTCATGAAGTCGAGATTCAACTCGATCCCTCTCTTCAGATAACACAGTCGTCCTCATCTTTTCATAACTAGGAGGCATGTAACCTTTAGGGGCAGTTTTAACTAGATCCCTCACTATTTCCTTCGAATAAGGAGATCTACAAACATTTAAAGCTATTCCACTTGTGAAACAAAATTTCCCAATGGATGCATCAAGATTTACCCTCCCTTTACATCCCATAAATTTTCAAGGTGGGAAACTGAAACTTGATGTTGAGAATAAGAGCATTAACCACAAATTGCCAATCCACTAGGGTTTTTGTTGGTTTGAATTGAACCTTCAACAATATGTATCAATTTTTCAAGTTCATTAAATAGTTTATGTAGAGATGCTTTCTCTGTTTTGGGTACACTCGTACATATAACTGCTTGTTCTTTTTTCCCGATTCCAAGTAAATGCCATCGAACTCTTGCTACACTCCCTGTTTTCTGTGTTTTACAATAAGGGCAAAACCAGGACTTTGAACCGCTTGATCCACTTTCTCCTCCACTATAAGATTTAGTGCATTTCACAGCCGCCCATAACCTTCCTTCAAAGGCCTTTTTTGCTTCTTGATATTCTTTGCTTTGGATTTTTTTTATGCTCCCGTGGAAGAAGTCTGTTGGGAAAGGGGTGGTTTACTTTGTGAAGCTAGTGTATTTTCTTCCATTGTAATGACAAATGAGTGGAATAAAGAATAGATAATTCTCTTCCAAAACCAATTCTAATCTACATGATTTATATTTGAAAACTAATTAAAAAATAAAAATAAAAATAAAACTGATACTTAATTAGAAAGTACAATTAACAAAGAGTTTGTAGAAATAAATTTATTCACATACATAGTTTAATGTATTGCATGAGAGAATATACACATAGAGCAATCATAATTTCATTTGATGTAAAATTAAATTCAAAACTGTTAAATTTCATTACTATACATAAATTTTACAATGTGATATGTAGTAAGTGTAATTCTATTAATTATTTTTACCTTCAAGATTAAAAAATAAATAAAATTCCATTAGTGGTACAATTTTTTTTATATTTAGTGCCTATTATTCAATTATTGTTCACTTCAATGTTTTTTCTATTATTGTTATTTCATCTTTATGGTTGGAAAAAGTAGTCCCTACCAAATTTTAACATAAATTTGAAACATAAACATTAATTAAGTAATTAACAATTGTGAAGGCTAAATTTATGTGCATTAGAAAAAAAATACTATCCAAATGAGTTAAACTAAAGTACTTTTGTGAAAACTGAAAAATCTACAACTATCCATACAACTAAAAGAAAAGAAATTGCAAATGATAAATACTTAAGTACTTACAAAAATAAACTAAAACGATTGTAAACACTTAAAGTTTTACATCACTTATAGATAAGTACTTGTACCATAAGTAAGTGATAAGTGCTTCTACTAGAAGCATTTGAGTGTAATAACAATAAAAAATTATAAAATTGCTTGAGAGAATCTGGTAGAAAGCAAATCAGATAAATTTATCTTAATTTGATGGAAATAAAAGAAAGTGGCCCTTATATGATGAACATTGTTTACACTATTTACGAGATTATTATTTATTAAGTTGTAAAAGGAAAGAAATTGTATTGTTACAAATGACCTGGTGAAACATGAAGAATATAACTAGAGAGCACCTGAAACTATGAAAATTTTCTTCTAACGCTCTCGAGACATTACATTCATTTATATTATTTTCTAACCAATGAATCATTTGTTTTCAATAAAACTAAAAAAGAATTGCATCAACCAACACATTCATTATATTATTTTCTAACAAATGAATAATTTGTTTTCAACAAAACCAAAAAATAATTGCATTAGACAATGCATTCATTTATATTATTTTCTAACAAATGAATCATTTGCTTTCGATAAAACTAGAAAATAACAATATCAGACATGACAAAAAATATTTTGTTCCTAAGTGTTTAAAAAGGCATAAACCCATGAGGCAATTGGATTACATGGCAAATGACGATTGGCAAGGGAGTAGTCTTCACCCAGGAATAGTCATAGTGATCTTTTTGGAGTATTTGCAAGGTGATCCTAAATTGAAAAATGTGTCTGATTGATTGGCATACTGTCATGGTGAAGTGAACAATGAAGTGATAGAGTGGTGGTTTTGGATTTCTTGGAAATGATTTTGTGAGCGCTAATTGTTGGTTTTCATGAAAAGTGAGAATACTTTTGTGGAGAATGAATTTTATTATTGTTGTCTGGGTACTGGAGTCTCCCACCAAGGATTTGAAGCTCTGGTGAATTTGGGAATGAGGATGATGATTTTGAAAATAAAAGAAAATCCAACCTGAATTTGTAATTAAATATTTGTAATCAATACAAATTTACACAGTTTGTCTATATACAAGTTAAATAAATACTCAACAACTGATTCATATTGTTTCGGGAAAAAATGGAAAGGTTTAGGGATTTATTTGATCAAGGCTTGGTTTATATACAAGTTTTAGTAGCCATATAATATTGTTAATGACCTCGAACTTATAGTTACTAGACATAAGAATCAAAATAATAGAACTATACTTCTAAACTAAAAAAAAATTCTACCTTATTATTGCTGGACCTAGGAATCAAAATCATAGAACTATGTCTCTAAACTAAAACATATTTCTACCTTATTACAATTCTTCTACATTAAATGCTTCAATTGATTGATTAAATTAATAAACTTAATATTTTTATTTAATTAAAAACCATGCAATATTTTTATTTGATTAGAAATTCAAAATATAATATTTTTTTATTAAAGACCACATGTTATTTTTATTTGATTAACAAATTAAAATATATTAATTTTTTATTATTAAAAGCCACGTGTTAGTTGCAACTTATACTTATGATGTACGTAGTTGGTAGGAATTTATTGATGTAGGTATGAAAGTGACAAATGTAATGACAATGTAGAGGAAATGTCGCAATTGAGATGATAAAAGTGATAATTGAGATGTGAAAGTTACAGGTCCATAGAATTATTTATTTATTTTTTATTTATTTATTTTTTTTTTTCAGAAGAAAAACCACATTTTCTTATATTAAGATAATATAAAAACTGTCTAAGTTACATAGAAAGATCCATATAATAAGATCCAAAGAGCCACAATTTTCCTGAAGATCCGAAATGTATAGGGTGCAAATTGATCCATTTCAAAAACCAGATCTTGAGATCTGAGATAGATATAGGTCCATATTTGGTGAAAATTGTTATACAAAGCATCATGAATAAAACGAGAATCTCCTCAAAAAACCTGTTCATTTGACAAATGGTAAGAAACAACATAAAGGATTATGAGGCAAGGACAGCAGATCCGTTCAGCCTAAAATGTCATGATTTGCCTTGATGCCAAGCAGAAGAGAAGACAAAGGCTGCCTGGAGTTTTGGAAGATGAATTCATTTCTCCATTTCCACAAAGACCAACAAACCAGAGTAAACAAAGAGTGCCAAGGAGCTATTTGATCACTCCACCATTTAAAACCATCCTGTACAGAGGAAAAAAAAAGGTGAGGAAAACCAAGAGATATGGAAAGTTCATACCAGATAAGACGTGATGCGGGACATTGAAAAAACCAGGTCCATAGAATACCATAATAAAACCAAGCCATCGAGATTGCAATTGACCTCTTTCTATATATGTAAGTAATGGGTGGGAATTTTAGTGGTTTTTGTGCATCTCCAACTAATTTCAATTTTGTTTAAATAATCATTTTATAGATTAAATTAATTAGTCTATGTAATCTCATATCATTACTAACATTCCAATAAAAAGGAAATGAATATGTTATATAAAAAATGATAAATGATATAAGAAAAAAATATAGATTGATTAGTTTATTTCTATTAAACTAACTTATTTTCTTGAATTAGCCAAACAAGTTGTTACAATTCATAAGTGTGTTGATGAATATTTTTATTTTTTTTTCAATTTTCACTTATCCTTCTTCCCCTCTATATCTACTTTTAAATAGATATATGCAATTATCTTGTAAAAATCGCTTAATATTTGAGTAAGATGCATTACGGATGCATAAATAGGTATTTAAAAAAAAAGGTTAGTAACATTTTTTTTCCTATAAGTAATGAGCTTGCGTTAATATATGAAAACTGTAAAAGTGTTTTTACACATTGGATTTTTTTTGAAAGACACTTTTACACATGGGATTTTTTTTTAAGGAATACTAAAATAAAATCTGTTGCTAGAAAATGAAATAATTAATGTTTATTTCTAAAATCACACCTTTTATGTACATATGAAAACTGTAAAAGTGTTTTTACACATGAAGTTTTTTTAAGGAATACTTAAATAAAATCTTTAGGAAATGAAATAATTAATGCTTATTTTTAAAATCACACTTTTTATGTAGCATTGATATTGCAATGCAATGTGATTTAAAAAAAGTAAAATCAAAATCAATCATAACTACGAATAATTCTTACCACGCGTATCACAACTATGAATAATTCTTACCACGCATACGAGGAGTATGAGTTTTTTTTGCTTCGTAAATATTAATTGCAAATAATAATATATTTTAGAGATCACATCGTATATGCAATTAATATGGAAAATCTCTACGGAATAGTTGACTACATCACCATACGACACGTTTTGACTTCATAGAACTGTCATGACTATAAACTAGGGCGAGTCCTATTTGTGCGACTATAGCATAGTTAATGCTATAGTCCTTACACCCCTGACAGGAATTTGACCTCATCACATACCATGTTCATGCATCCATGCATGCATCATCTCCCAACTCCGGCGATGCCTTCCTGCCCGAGCTTGACCTCACCGCGACCGTAATCTGGCGATGCATTCCTGCCTGCCTCCAGCTCCGGTGTTCCTGCCCGCCTCCGGTTTATGGTCTTAATTACTTATCCCATGTGGCGCTCTATTTGATATTTCAAATTTCAAATTTGAGTGCAAGTGTCCTGCGTACCATGTCATACCATCGACGCAAATACCATCCATACGTCACTCATTTTGAATTTTGTAATTGGGTTTGAATTTTGAAACCCGCCGAAACACTGATATTTTAATTTATTTGCTTAGCATCGGCTCCCGAAAGCATCTATCGGAGGTAATTCTAGTGGTGCCCAAATTCGCCATGGATATCTTAAACGTCGGAGAAGACAGATGAACAGCACTAGTCATAGCTTTCTTTTCATTCTGGTGATTGTGTTGTTCTTTATTATGTTGTCTTGGTACATGACCTACGAATCAGCGCTGGAGGGTTTGATGGATCAGCTCATCATGGTCCTCATTCTGTGCCCAGTGAGTCACAATCTAGTCTTCAGCTTCCTCCAGAAAAATTGATCACCCGCTGCAGCTAAGGGACACCCAGAGGAGGTTGTCGTAGCCCAGATAAAAAACTAGCATGTTGCAGGGCTTTGCCTCCCCAACAGTACCGTCGTTGCTTTTATTTCGAACATGATGTGCTACAGGATCACATTGTTGGCGACATAGTGGAGCAGGGCTTGGGCTACTACTTGGAAAGGTTTTCATAGGTGGGAGGGCTTTGGGTGCACCGGTCCTCGAATTGGGGATTCATAAATCTAACGTTTAAGCATCAGTTTCATAATTTGTCAACCAATTGTAATTATTCATGTGTTACTTGTATGCTTCTCGATACGGGCTCTTTACATGTTTTTTTGTGTCTGAATGTGTGTTGTTTTGGGACAATAACTACGTGTATCAAGATCAAACTTCTCGCGATAGAATACTTACCGCAAGAAATTCTAAAGATGAACAATCTTCTACATTTAGTGAAGGAGTTTTGTCCTTTGTTGGAACTACCATTTAAAAATATTGATGAAGAAAGAGAAACATGTAGAGAGTTGAATACGTTTGAGTCCTTCCATGACGATGATAAATGCTTATTTACGATACAGTGGTTTTCTACAAAAACATTGGAGTTATTATTTTCGAAGTGTGTTTTCCCAAACCTTCGGTCCTTGTATTTTCCGCAATTTGGGAAATCAACGCAAATAAGAGGGCTTTGTGGTATGTTAAAACTTCAACATCTAGATGTTTAGGAGTGTGTAAGAATAGAGGAGTTGCCACTGCCACATCTTAAGATGTTGATATCTATGGAGGAATTGGATGTTTCTAAATACAAAATGCTGAGGAGCATTCCAAGGTTGGGGCAACTCAAGAAGCTCAGGACCCTATATGTTGTTGGATGCAATGATATGTTAGAGTTGTCCATCGCAAGGAATTTAATGTTGTTAAAGAAGGCTCATGCTTATAACTGCCTGAAATTATGGTGGGATGAGGGTGAGCTAGAACAACTGCACCAAACACTAAATGTCACTTTTGTATTAATCATATGATGAATGGAATGTTTACAATAATTTTAACGAACATAATATCTATGTTTAGCTATTTCATGTATACTTAATACATTAAATTTCAATATTTAAATATATACTTAATACATTAAACAGTAATATAAAATGTCTTCGAGGCTTGCTTTACGCATACGACATGATGGAAAGATGAATGGTTTTCAAAATGAAAGAATCGCCCAAAATGTGATTTAAAATTAAATCTCATTTGTGAACTTTAAATTAATGATCTTAATACTTTGCAATGTAACCCAGTATATTTGTGTAAAAGATGATGGTCAATCTAAGTTCTCATCCCGACTTAATATTTCCTATGAGTGACAATATCAGTGGACCTTTATAATTCTTGACGATACGAGCGAAATCCCCACAAAAGAATTTCTCGTAGGGTTTATTGGTCATGCACGCCATTCCCAAGAGATTCCCAGTTGTCCACATTTCTTAGGGAGGCACAAGATTTCCCAACCCACCATGGTCCATTTCTATTCTATGATAGCCCCACCCCAAAGGAAATAATTATAGAGGTTTCTAATGGAATGAAAGACTCCTTTGGGGATAGCTAAGACATAAATTTGATATAAAGGAAGATCTTAAAGGACATATTTAAGGAGCACAATCTTGTTGGTAATGTGAAGGGAATGGAAAGTCTAGTTATCAAGATTAAGGGAGAGTTTATAGAGGAGATCTTGTTAGTGGATTGATCTTAATGAATTTGTGACTAAGGGGGCTCCAAAAAGTATAAATAAGTGAGCTTCAACCCTAGGGTGAGAATTGAAAAAGAAAACTTGGGATTTAGAAAAATTGTTGGAAGCTCCTAAGGATAGCATGAACTCTTCTATAATGTTCTTAAGCTCATCGACTTCTCTTTCCATTGGGACACCCATTAACATGGTGTCATCAACAAAATATTTATCATTAACTAAGTCTGCATTAACAAAATCCTTAAGCTCTTTGATTTTCCTTTGTTGAATTACAACCTGTAATGAGTGTCGTAGACCTTCAATGATCAAAATAAAAAGAAATGGTGACAGAGGATCCTCTTGAAAGATACCCTGGGAGGAGTTAAAAGTATGTGATGAAGATTTATTAATAAGAACAAAGAAGAATGGGGTGGAAAAAGGGGAACCAACCTAGTCAAACTTGTCTTCCAAGAAGCCAAATACTCAAAGAATGTGATATAGATAATACCAACTCAACTTGTCAAAATATTTAGATAGGTCAAACTTACTAGCCATTCCTATATTCCTAAGCTTTTCTAGAGAGTAGATGATTTCATGTGCCACCACTATGTTAGCTAAGATTTCACGTCCCTCTGTATAGCCTAATTGCTCCTTTAAGACAAAGGAAGGTAACAAATGTTTTAGGAGGTTTGAATTCACCTTAGTTATGATTTTATATATGATGTTATAGAGGTAAATGGGTCAAAACAAATAGGATCATAAGCTTGGTTAGATTTTCGAACTAGGGTTAAGAAAGTGGAATTAAGGGCTGGTAACATTAACCTAGTTTTCTAGGATTCTTCCACTAATATATGTATTTCATGCCATTGGAGGACCAACCTGCCTCAAACAATCTGTGGTAAATTTTTTAGGGATAGGAGCCTTGTTTTTGTGCATGTGCATAAAAACTTCTTCCACTCTAGTAAGATATATTTCCCACATAAGAGCTTCATTTTATTCTTATTTGACTATAGAAGCAGTATTTGTAGCAATTATGTTGATAGATCAAATTCTATTAGGGATGGTATCTTTCAAGAGAGAATTGTAATACCCATAAGCTCCTTCTTAAGGTCCTAGTGATTAGTCATTTTTTTCCATTACCATCCATCAAAGAGAAAAATATGTTTTGGTGTTGATGTTTTATCATAAACTTATGAAAGAGATTAGTGCTTTTCTCCCCTACTTTCTGTTAGAAATACTGAGAGGGATGGGGGGTGGGGAATCTGAATCAATATTTCATGCCCAATCACATTTTACCTATTTTATGCTTTCATTTTCAAATTTATCTGATCCATTATTCCATTAGTAACACACTGTGTTGTAGATCCATACATATTTAGTTAATCATAAGAAACATTAAACATAAGAGCACAAAGGCCACAAAATTGAAACACAACATGAACACATAGGGACACCAAATTTTTAGGTGAAAACCCAAATGGGAAAAACCATTGTTGTTGTTGTCTCTATCTTCTTATTGTTATAAAGAAAATCTTCTAACATCTTGCACTGGCACAAACTCTTACCAGTGCACAGACTCTTACTTGTTGGAGGCTACCACCTCCTCTAGTTTCTCCAGCTTCGATTAGAAGGAAGCCACTACTCCCTGATCAAATTTACCGGCTATTTCCGAAAGGAAGCTACTATCCCCTCACCGAAGGCTCCAATGCTCAGTACCTCTATGGATCACATTTCAAAATATTTCACACAGGATCCACCTAACTCAACAACAAATCCTGCAGGCCATGTTTCATCCAGTTTTCAATCTAGAACAACAAATAATAATTCTCATTTGAATACTAAAATATCTATGCAAACAAATATGCTCAATAAGTCATCAACACTATCAAATATCAAGCCAAACTCTTAACATTGTGAAATATCAAGAAAAACTCTTTTCTCACCAAAAATGTCAAATGCAAAGCTAAAATCTAACACTGTCAAATGCCAAGCCAAACTCTTATCTCTGTTAAATATCAATCCAAACTCTTTTCCCATTAACGCTGTAAAAGTCCAAGCCAAAAGTATTTTCTCAAAAGCACTACCAAACAAATCTCATGCTCATAAGAAACGTTCCTTGTCAATGAACAACTCTCATCAATTCCAAAACCCTCTATAAATATAAGACAGAATAAGATTCCTATATTCCTAGGCTTTGCTTGCACAAAGCTTGAGAGCCAAATTCTCCCTTCATAGTTTCATGAAAACCAAGTCCCGATTTGATGAAGGGATACCTTTGAATATTAATAAGGTTATCAAATATCTTGGTACTATCTTTAAAATCTCAAATGTTTTTCCCTTCCTCTAAGTTAACCTTTTAATATTCTCACCTCATCCTCTTTTCTCTTTTTGTCTCTTCCAACAATGTTCTTAACTCGATAATTTATTCTTTAATCCCATCTTCTTGTTCTTAAAATACTTGAAGTATCTCTTCATTTCATTTTTTTGAATTTTCTAGATCAAATTTGAGAGAGATGATCTCGGATAGAAGTACTTCGCAATATCATTTCTTCTCATTAAATTGTTTTGTTACTTCTATAGTATTTATTGATTCATCATCGTCCCTATTTTTATATTCTTGCAACTTAACCTCAAGGCTGTCAATCCTTTTCAAAGCATAAACAATTTTTATTCTAAGTTTGAATACTTCCTTTATCCTTTCTTCTTTTGAATATTTAACTCCATATAATACGGTGAAGGATTTTTCATGATCATACTCATCTTCTGATAGACTACACTATTCTTTAGGTTGATTTAATGTTTGAAAATCAAGATTACCTATCAATTTACTTGATGAATAAACTTCCTTCTTTACTATTTTTCCCTTTCCTTCATGGATGGCCTGTAAATTATCCCATACCTCCTTTGCAATTTCATAGTGCATAATTTTCTCAAATTCCGACTCAAGAAGGATATAATACGGAGAATTTAATGCCTGGCCATTCTTTTACAATTCTTGACTTGATGGGGAAGTTTTAGTGCAACCATTACATACTACATGCCAAACATCAGTTCTAAGGGCCATTAACTTATAATTCATCCTTTCTTTCCAATATTAATAATTTTCATCATTAAGTAGAGGCATACCTTGATTATCCATGACTTGTTTTAGTATTGTTTGTCCTTGATCTATGATTGCTAATATTTCCACTACATTTGATACATCACTTGTAATGTCACAATTTTCCTGAATTGATTACTTCCTTTGAGATCCCCTCTTATTATGCTTCTTTCCCATGGTCCATGATGTACTATCAAATTGTTAAGTTTTACTAGAGAGACTTTTCATGGTACCAATTGCCAAAATTACTGAGAGGGAGGCGGGGTGGTGAATTAATATTTCATGCATATTCACATTTTACTTAGTTTATGCTTTCATTTTCAAATTTAGTTGATCCCTTATTTCATTAGCAACACAATGTGTTGTAGATATAGGAATATTCAGTTAACCATGATAAACATTAAACATAAGAGAATATAAACCACAACAATGCAACACAACATCAAAACAAAGGGACACCAGATTTTTAGGTGGAAAGCCCAGATGAGAAAATCCACTATTGTTGTTGTCTTTGTCTTGTTATCATCATAAAATTGAAATATTCTTACATATTGCATTGGCGCAAACTCTTACCAGTGCATGGGATCCTACCTGTTAGAGGCTACCACCTCCTCTAGTTTCTCCAACTCTGACTAGAAGGAAGCTACTACTCCTTGATCAAATTTACCATCCGTATATGCACACATCCTCCGTATATGCACAGTTTCTGTATATGCGCAGTTTCTGTAACATAAATGAAGATACATGAACGACGTGCATATACGGAAGATATGCACATACATGAAATTTAGGGATATACGGAAGACACGCGCATATCTTCCGTATATGCCCAGTTTCCGTATATGCGCACATCTTTCGTATATGCACAGTTTCCGTATATGCGCAGTTTCTTTAACATAAAGGAATATACATGAACGACGTGCATATACGGATGATATGCACATACAGGAAAGTTCATGTATCTGCATTGTATACGCGCAAATTCAATATACAAAAATTGCGCATATACGGAAACTGGGCATATACGGAAGATTTGTGCATATCTTCCGTATATGCCCAGTTTCCGTATATGCACACATCTTCCGTATGTGCCCAGTTTCCGTATATGCACAATTTATGTATATGGAATTTGCGCATATATGATGTAGAAGCATAAACGAAGATGTGTACAAATTCCATATACAGAAATTGCGCATATACGAAAACTGTGCATATACGGAAGACACGCACACATCTTCTGTATATGCCCAGTTTCCGTATATGCGTACATCTTCCATATATGCACAGTTTCCATATATGTGCAATTTATGTATATGAAATTTGCGCATATACGATGCGCATATCTTCCGTATATGCCCAGTTTGCGTATATGCACACATCTTCCGTATATGCACAGTTTCCGTATATGCGCAGTTTCTGTAACATAAATGAAGATGCATGAATGACGTGCATATACGGAAGATATGCACATACAGGAAATTTAGGGATATACGGAAGACACACGCATATCTTCCGTATATTCCCAGTTTCCGTATATGCGCACATCTTCCGTATATGCACAACTTCCGTATATGCACAGTTTCTATAACATAAAGGAATATACATGAACGACGTGCATATACAGATGATATGCACATACAGGAAAGTTCATGTATCTGCATCGTATACGCGCAAATTCAATATACATAAATTACGCATATACGGAAACTGGGCATATACAGAAGATTTGTGCATATCTTTCGTATATGCCCAGTTTCTGTATATGCGCACATCTTCTGTATATGCCCAGTTTTCGTATATCTTGAAATTGTGCATATACGAAAACGGAACATATACGGAAGACGCGCACATCTTCTATATATGCCTAGTTTCCGTATATGCGCAAATTCCATATACATAAATTGCGCAGATACGAAAGATGTGCGCATATATGGAAATTGGCCATATACGGAAGATGTGCGTATATACAGAAACTGGGCATATACGGAAGATATGCGCGTGTCTTCCGTATATGCACAGATTCCGTATATGCACAATTTTTGTATATGGAATTTGCGCATCTACGATGCAGATACATGAACGACGTGCATATACGGAAGACACGCACATACGATGTAGAAGCATAAATGAAGATGTGTACAAATTCCATATACAGAAATTGCGCATATAAGGAAACTGTGCATATACGGAAGACATGCACACATCTTCTGTATATGCCTAGTTTCCGTATATGTGCACATCTTCCATATATGCACAGTTTCCGTATATGCGCAATTTATTTATATGAAATTTGCGCATATACGATGCACATGTCTTCCGTATATGCCCAGTTTCCATATATGCGCACATCTTCCGTATATGTACAGTTTTTGTATATGCGCAGTTTCTGTAACATAAATAAAGATGCATGAACGACATGCATATATGGAAGATATGCACATACAGGAAAGTTAGGAATATGCGGAAGACACGTGCATATCTTCCGTATATGCCCAGTTTCCGTATATGCACACATCTTCCGTATATTCACAGTTTCCGTATATGCGCAGTTTTTGTAACATAAAGGAATATAAATGAACGACGTGCATATATAGATGATATGCACATACATGAAAGTTCATGTATTTGCATCGTATACGCACAAATTCAATATACAGAAATTGCGCATATACAGAAACTGGGCATATATGGAAGATTTGTGCATATCTTCTTTATATACCCAGTTTCTGTATATGCGCACATCTTCCGTATATGCCCAGTTTTCGTATATGCGCAATTGATGTATATGGAATTTGCGCATATACGATGTAGAAGCATAAACGAAGATGTGTACAAATTCCATATACAGAAATTGTGCATATACAGAAACTGTGCATATACGGAAGACACGCACACATCTTCTGTATATGCCCAGTTTCCGTATATGCGCACATCTTCCATATATGCACATTTTTCGTATATGCACAATTTATGTATATGAAATTTGCGCATATACGATGCGCATGTCTTCCGTATATGCACAGTTTCCGTATATGCACAATTTCTGTAACATAAACAAAGATGCATGAACGACGTGCATATACGGAAGATATGCACATACAGGAAAGTTAGGGATATACGGAAAACACGCGCATATATTCCATCTATGCTCAGTTTCTGTATATGCGCACATCTTCCGTATATGAACAGTTTCCGTATATGCGCAGTTTTTGTAACATAAAGGAATATACATTAACGACGTGCATATACAGATGATATGCACATACAGGAAAGTTCATGTATCTGCATCGTATACGTGCAAATTCAATATACAGAAATTGCGCGTATATTGAAACTGGGCATATACGGAAGATTTGTGCATATCTTCCGTATATGCCAAGTTTCCGTATATACGCACATCTTCCATATATGCCCAGTTTCCGTATATGCGCACATCTTCCGTATATGTGCAATTTCCCTATACGGAAGATGTGCGCATATACGGAAACTGGGCATATACGGAAGATGTGCGCATATACGAAAACTGGGCATATACGGAATATATGCGCGTGTCTTCCGTATATGCACAATTTCTGTATATGGAATATGCGCATCTACGATGCATATACATGAACGACGTGCATATACGGAAGACACGCACATATGATGTAGAATCATAAACGAAGATGTGTACAAATTCCATATACAGAAATTGCGCATATACGGAAACTGGGCATATACGGAAGATTTGTGCGTATCTTCCGTATATGCCCAGTTTCCTTATATGCGCACATCTTCCGTATATGCCCAGTTTTCGTATATGCGCACATCTTCCGTATATGCACAGTTTCCGTATATGCGCAATTTATGTATATGGAGTTTGCGTATATACGATGCAGAAGCATAAACGAAGATGTGTACAAATTCCATATCTTGAAATTACGCATATACGGAAACGATGCATATACGGAAGACACGCACATCTTCCGTATATGCCCAGTTTCCGTATATGTGCAAATTCCA
This sequence comes from Pinus taeda, assembly GCA_000404065.3. Taxonomy (NCBI): domain Eukaryota; kingdom Viridiplantae; phylum Streptophyta; class Pinopsida; order Pinales; family Pinaceae; genus Pinus; species Pinus taeda. Next base: position 40,029 of record APFE030019850.1, read on the forward strand.
TATACATAAATTGCGCATATACGGAAACTATGCATATACGGAAGATGTGCGCATATACGGAAACTGGGCATATACGGAAGATGTGCGCATATACGGAAACTGGGCATACACGGAAGATATGCGCGTGTCTTCTTTATATGCATAGTTTTCGTATATGCGCAATTTCTGTATATGGAATTTGCGCATATACGGAAGATGTGCGTGTCTTCCGTATATGCACCGTTTCCGTATATGCGCAATTTCAAGATATGGAATTTGTACACATCTTCATTTATGCTTCTACATCGTATATGCGAAAATTCTATATAAATAAATTGCGCATATACGGAAACTGTGCATATACGGAACATGTGCGCATATACGGAAACTGGGCATATACGGAAGATGTGCACATATACGGAAACTGGGCATATATGGAAGATATGCACAAATATTCCATATATGCCCAGTTTCCGTATATGCGCAATTTCTATATATGAAATTTGTACACATCTTCGTTTATGCTTCTACATTGTATGTGTGTGTCTTCCGTATATGCACGTCGTTCATGTATCTGCATCGTATATGCGCACATCTTCCATATATGCACAGTTTCCATATATGCCGCAATTTATGTGATATGAAATTTGCGCATATACGATTGCGCATGTCTTCCGTATATGCCCAGTTTCCGTATATGCGCACATCTTTCGTATATGCACAGTTTCCGTATATGCGCAGTTTCTGTAACATAAATGAAGATGCATGAACGACGTGCATATACGGAAGATATGCACATACATATCTTCCGTATATGCCCAGTTTCTGTATATGCCCACATCTTCCGTATATGCACAGTTTCCGTATATGCACAATTTCTGTAACATAAAGGAATATACATGAACGACGTGCATATACGGGTGATATGCACATACAGGAAAGTTCATGTATCTGCATCGTATACGCGCAAATTCAATATACAAAAATTACGCATATACAGAAACTGGGCATATACAGAAGATTTGTGCATATCTTCCGTATATTTCAAGTTTCCGTATATGCGCACATCTTCCATATATGCCCAGTTTTCGTATATGCGCAATTTATGTATATGGAATTTGCGCATATACGATGTAGAAGCATAAACGAATATGTGTACAAATTCCATATACAAAAATTGTGCATATACGGAAACTGTGCATATACGGAAGACACGCACACATCTTCTGTATATGCCCAGTTTCCGTATATGCGCACGTCTTCCATATATGCACAGTTTCTGTATATGCGTAATTTATGTATATGAAATTTGCGCATATATGATGCGCATGTCTTCCGTATATGCACAGTTTCCGTATATGCGCACATCTTCCGTATATGCACAGTTTCCGATGCGCAGTTTCTGTAACATAAATGAAGATGCATGAACGACATGCATATACGGAAGATATGCACATACAGGAAAGTTAGGGATATATAGAAGGCACGCGCATATCTTCTTTATATGCCCAATTTCCATATATGCGCACATCTTCCGTATATGCACAGTTTCCGTATATGCGCAATTTCTGTAACATAAAGGAATATACATGAACGACGTGCATATACGGGTGATATGCACATACAAGAAAGTTCATGTATCTGCATCATATACGCACAAATTCAATATACAAAAATTACGCATATACGGAAACTGGGCATATACGGAAGATTTGTGCATATCTTCTGTATATGCCTAGTTTCCGTATATGCCCATTTTTCGTATATGCGCAATTTATGTATATGGAATTTGCGCATATACGATGTAGAAGCATAAACGAAGATGTGTACAAATTTCATATACAGAAATTGCGCATATACGGAAACTGTGCATATACGGAAGACACACACACATCTTCTGTATATGCCCAGTTTCCGTATATGCGCACATCTTCCATATATGCACAGTTTCCGTATATGTGCAATTTATGTATATGAAATTTGCGCATATACGATGTGCATGTGTTCCGTATATGCCCAGTTTCCGTATATGCGCACATCTTCCGTATATGCACAATTTTCGTATATGCGCAGTTTCTGTAACATAAACGAAGATGCATGAATGACGTGCATATACGGAAGATATGCACATACAGGAAAGTTAGGGATATACGGAAGACATGTGCATATCTTCCGTATATGCCCAGTTTCCGTATATGCGAACATCTTCCGTATATGCACAGTTTCCGTATATGCGCAATTTCTGTGACATAAAGGAATATACATGAACGACGTGCATATACGGGTGATATGCACATACATGAAAGTTCATGTATCTGCATTGTATACGCGCAAATTCAATATATAGAAATTACGCATATACGGAAACTGGGCATATACGGAAGATTTGTGCATATCTTTCACATAAGGATTTAAAATTCAATGAAGATGTTGTCATCAACACAAGTATATATTTATGTATTTTTATTCAAAATAGGTCCAACTATACATGTTTCTTTTTTACAAAATAGAACTTCATTTCCAACATAAATAATGGAAGATATGCGCGTGTCTTCCGTATATGCACAGTTTCCGTATATGCACAATTTATGTATATGGAATTTGCGCATATATAGAAACTGGGCATATACGGAAGATGTGCGCGTCTTCCGTATATGCACCATTTCAGTATATCTGCAATTTCAAGATATGGAATTTGTACACATCTTCGTTTATGCTTCTGCATCATATATGCGCAAATTCCATATACATAAATTGCGCATATACAGAAACTGTGCATATACGGAAGATGTGCGCATATACGGAAACTAGGCATATACGAAAGATGTGCGCATATACGGAAGATATGCACAAACCTTTTGTATGTGCGTGTCTTCCGTATATGCATGTCGTTCATGTATTTGCATCGTAGATGCGCAAATTACATAGACAGAAATTGCGCATATACGGAAACTGTGCATATACGGAAGACACGCGCATATCTTCCATATATGCTCAGTTTCCGTATATGCGCACATCTTCTGTATATGTCAGTTTCCGTATATGCGCACATCTTCCGTATATGCACAGTTTCTGTATATGCGCAATTTATGTATATGGATGATATGCGCATATAGGAAAGTTCATGTATCTGCATCGTAAATGCCCAAATTCAATATACAGAAATTGTGCATATACGGAAACTGGTCATATACGAAAGATTTGTGCATATCTTACGTATATGCCTAGTTTCCGTATATGCGCACATCTTCCGTATATGCCCAGTTTATGTATATGCACACATCTTCCATATATGCACAGTTTTCGTATATGCGCAATTTATGTATATGGAATTTGCGCATATATGATGCAGAAGCATAAACGAAGATGTGTACAAATTCCATATCTTGAAATTGCGCATATACGGAAATGGTGCATATACGGAAGACGCGCACATCTTCCGTATATGCCCAGTTTCCGTATATGCGCAAATTCCATATACATAAATTGCGCATATACAGAAACTGTGCATATACGGAAGATGTGCGCATATACGGAAACTAGGCATATACGAAAGATGTGCGCATATACGGAA
>APFE030019850.1:46208-127477 GCA_000404065.3 Pinus taeda
TTGCTTTTCGACACTTTAAAAACTACTAATTCAAATCATATGCAATAGTAACTATATAATCAACTATCAAGAACAATGGGATTGTTTTCTAAAACTGAAAACGACAGCTACGACACTTTCAGATCTAGAAACGACAGTTCGACTACGCTACTTTTTTCAAAAGAGAACTGAAAATGATGCACAATACATAAAAAACACTTACAGTTCTTTGCACTAAGGAGGCGGAATAATGCAAGAGAAGGGGGTTTTCACAGAAATACACTAACTATAGACAGCAAAACTACTGAATAGGACTGAAAATAGTGAGAAAAAACCACAATCTGAAGGTAAAGTTAACCTTCCCTGACCATCACACCTGTTACACAGTGAAACCAATATGCAGTGCACCTACTGCACTCAGGAAGTGCGATGCATACAAGTTGCCTTGAAGGTAGGGTGCGATGGTAGCAGTGCGAGACTTTAAACAATTTTTCACTCATAGTTTGCAATTCAATTCAGGGATTTAGGCCGAGTAAGTAATGTTCAGTGCATGTAAAACACAGGGGTGATCTAAAGAGGTTACTAGAGCCACCACTTAGGGCAATTAGATTGTTTGTAGATCGATTGTTTAATTCATAAACAAAACCCAGAGATAGACTGAAGCAAAATTTATCTACTTTGCATTTGTATAACAAATGCAGTTCGAAGGCTAGCTGGCTTGACTTCAGGCTCCATTTGTAAGTTTATAAAAGAAACAAAGATAGATAGGCTAACAAACAATCTAGTCGCTCCCCAGTGGAGTCGCCATTTTTTTATCGGGAATAGTTTCCACTCGGATGCTACTATTCCCACTAAGATGGGTGGATATCATAAAAACAAATAGATAAAGTCTACTTTCGTTTTCCTTTATGAAAATAGACAAGAGGAGAACCAAGAAGACCAACCTTAGTCTTGCGCTTGATTTCCTCTGCTTCTTGATAGAGCTTCGCCACTTCTTCTTCATTTTCCCAGCTTCAAAGAGCACATGTGGAATCATAGCAACATACTACTATCAAAGAAACAAAGATCTATATTCATAAATAACACAGGACCAGATGTGTGTTAACCATACAAATGCATATATAAACAAGTACATAAGAATATGGAGGAAAACTAGAATAGATTTATTAAGATGAAAAGTAGCAAGAGGATTACAACCATATGTTCTGACCCAGCATCATCCTCCAGCTAGAAAGCCCTTCTTCACCTCAAGTAAAGCTTAGATCACCCAACACTATAAATATACACCAGAAAACCAACAACACTTCTCTATAAGATACAAAATTCCAGCCTCTGGATCTCTGTGATGAGGGATCCATATATAGATGATTATAGGGAGGTGAGTCATCTTCTGGGGTCTTGATTAATGTCTTCTCTCTGATAGTTCCTGCTTCCACTTGGAGAATGATGATCTCTTACTCATCCCTGGTCGAAAATAGCGAGGCAAGTGTCAGAGGGGAAGCTTCTAGAAGATTCCATGATCTTCCACCTCGCATTTTGTCCCTGCCATTTGTCCATTCCCGACCATCGCACCCTACAGAGGAGCAATTCAGTATTCATCGCACCTTGTACACTGGGAAGGTGGTATGCATCACACTCTCTGCACTGTGCTTTCAGTATGGTCCAGTTTTGACCATTTATGAGCAGTTTTCAGTGGAGAACTTCTGCGAGATGATGTAATCAGCTGACCTTGTTCCTTTAGGCAGTGAAGCAACACTTTTAGGGACTTAGGAGCCCTCAGTTTATGGACATTTAGGATTGGGGTTGAAGTGCCCAAAAATGTCTATAACACATCTAGATATATTTCTCCTCGAAGTCACTAAAAAACTCTTTACACCTTGTCATGTGGAACGAGGCACCAGATTCCAAGTACCACACGATCATCATCACTGTGTTGGCCATGCATGCGATAAGGGTGAAGTCAAGCTCGAAATATGAATCCAAAGCTTCACTTGCTGCTTCTCCTGAGTTCTTCTTGCTCGAATTTTTGTGTGGACACTTTGTGGCATAGTGCCTGAATTCATGACAATTGAAGCATTTTATTTTGGACAAGTTTTTCTTCTTGCCCACTTGGTTGGATTCTGGTTTGGTTTGAGATTAGTTCCCTTTACCCTTCTTTCCCTTTCCAACCAACGAAAATTTTTCTTCGTCCTCACCCTTGGATGAGGTTCCATATCTAGTATTCCACCTGATCTCCTCTTGTACCAAATCAGACCATAAGCGTTCCCAATTGAATAATTTCTCCCTCCCGTTCATCGATTCTTGGTAGCTATGCCAGCTTTTGGGAAGGCCTAAAAGAGCTAGGCTTACCAATTCATCTTCTGCAACATTAACACCAACCCCTCCAAGCTCATCACAAACTTGTGTAAAACTGCTTGGATACTGCGAAATAGTGTCATTCTTTGACATCTTGATATTTCGAAATTTATCCTTGTTTTATCACTCAGGTTGTCCCTAGGCTCCTGTAGGGATACGACCGAGGTAACCACAAACCAATCTTTGGATTGCAGGTTCTAGCCCACCTGCAATCAGAGAGGGCTCTCTCTTAATGATTCACACTTTGTTGAATGACTTTAGGCTAGCTTTTGGCTCAGGGTTTTTGTTTGTGTTTGGATGGAAGGAAAATGCTTTCAGGCAGAGAGGCAATTCATGAAGTGATAAGTTTCAAACCATTGGGCATGGAGTCATGGGTTAGGATTATCAGTGCATTTTCTTGGTTATAAGAGAAATATGAAGCAGGATAACTGTTCATAACACAATTTTCAAACTAAAGGATGAATGATATGTAAGGAATGAGAGGCACTTAAGAATCTCTCACTCAGCTTAACAGAGGGAAGGATAATCTCTATCTAGGGGCAATGAAGAATCCCTGGATAACTGTCTGAGGTTGAGGCAAACATGAGCTGTGTAGAATTCATGTTTATGCCTAAACAGAGGAAAACATAATGAAACAACAAAAATTGAGCATAGAGTGTATTTAAACAAATTCTAAGCTAATCTTCTTTTCTGCTATTTAGATGGTAACTTATGAATGGAAAACAGAGATAAGAAGCACTTATTGAGTTATGCAACAACACGAGAATTCCATAATCACTCTTCAACCGGTAAACACATTGAACAATCCATTATCCAAAGCTCATAAGCAGTCTTTGATTATAGAAACTTATCAGGTGTTACAGTGCGAGTCTCTCCTGGAGCGAAATCAGCTAAAGATAGTTTGCTGACCACTAACCAACCAACCAACCCTTAATACAGTATTCAGGGCTATCTTTATAGTGCAAATATCTCAAACTTATTTATTACAATTGACCTAAAATAGGTCTGCAAAAAGAGCTTTCTAAACCTAAAATTGTGCCAAAATTAAATGCAGGTAAATATCTATTAAACTGTGTCAGAGGTAACTGGATCAAAAAGAGTGCAATGTGGCCCTTGGTGGCTCGATGCAGTACTGCTGGAAATAACTATGCTTTGGGATTTGCAGTTCTGTTCTGGTGTGAGTTAAAATGTGCAATAACCATGATTTGAGAGTTTTGAGTGGCCTCGCCCTCTTTTTTGACTTTGCTGGAAGGTATTTAATTTTCTCCTGCTTTGGGCTGCTGTTAAGATCTTTGCTGATACTCTTTGCCGCTACATTGATGGTCTCCGCCGCTTTTTGATACTCTTTGACGTGCTTTTTCCCTATAGATTTGATCTGATCCTCTTTAATCTTTGTCTTTGGTCTCTTCCTGTCTTCAAATCGGTTTAATTTGGCAAAATTGGGCAATTTCAGGCCCTTTCGGTGCAAAACGGGCCAAGGAATCAAAAGATTCCCTAAAGATTCCCCAATATGGCCTATTTCCTGTAGCGATGCGTGATTAGCGCTTCACGCTAATCGCGCATCGAAAACTGCCTCCGTTTCTCATTCCAGAGCTCCGAAGCACAACTTTTCCTCTTGCGCGAATTTTCGGTTTTTTGGCTGCTGACGTCAGCAGTACGACGGATGATGTCAGCAGTGGGGTCCTTTGGTACGGATGTGACATCAGCAAGGTGATGTGGCAGTATGGTGGGGTGACGTGGCAGGGATACGTGGCAGGGTGACGTGGACCGGGTGCAGGCTGGATTAGGTGACGTGGAGGCGACATGACAGGGTGAGGTGGCGCTCCTGTTACGTGAGGGGAGGGTGGTTTTCCCTATGCATTGGACCGCCTTTGGTACGGAGGTGGTTTCTGTCAGGGGCGGCCCGATGCAATGGGAGGCCGCCACCTATCCCGGTGTACGACGGTAAAACCGTCGGACGTCGGGTGGTAACCTACCACCATAATCAGGCGCGCGATGTGATCAAGGACCGTCGGATCTGGGGGAGGCGATCCGATGGTGGATGGAAAAGGGAGAAGTGTGGGGTTTAGCAAAGGCACGCGCACGTTAAAGGCATAATTTTTCGTGGCGCGGTGGGTTTTAAACTTTAGAAAATGGGCAAATGTGTTTTGCGCGGTGGAAATTATCAAACAAACATTAATAGTTTTCACAGAAGAATGTGCGGGGAGGGTTATTAGCCTTTGGAAAGGGTTTCCTTAGTGTTTGGAAGGGGTCCAGACACTTGGGAGTGGAAATTTTTGCTGATGGAGGGTTCTTACTAAAGTCCAGGTGACTTAGTAATTCCCAGTGAAGTATTTATGGTTATATTTCAACCAGGGGAGGGGATATTTATATAAGGGGGTTATCTACATAGTTTAGTATGGGGATAGGGAAAATATAGGGAGTTTAAATAATAGTGTTAGTAGTTAATATGGAGATGACAAGAAAGCGCTAAGCTTTTAGAGATCTTAGGCTTCAAAGGGGAGATAGAACTTTATAGAGAAAGTATGGATTCTCTCTGAGTGAAGCAGATCTTCACCCAGGCTAATGACATGAAAAATGATGAAACGAAGAGATATCAAGCAGATCTTGACCTCTTTTGGGGAAATTAGTTAATGATTTGGGGGAGATGGAGAAAGGGAAGTTAGTTATGCCTGTTTTGAGCTCTTTTCATAAAACTGCCTGGTGATTGTGCCCTGAGTAGAGATGACACCCTGAAAACATAGAATTGATCAGAAATCAAGATTCTACAACCTCAAAACTACCTACCCAGCCTACTTACCTAACATTTTTTCTTCTTTTGGTTTGGGTGCACTTAGACTTGCAGACCCATCATTTCAATTTTTTCTTTTTATGCCTTCCTATCTACAAACTACCCTTTTTACTTCCAAGGGCCCAGATTAAGCAGTTGGGCTCCTTTGATTCTCTGCCTATCTAAGAATCTGCCAAGATTAAGCTGTTTGGACAGATTTTCATTATCTATATTCTAAAACAGGAAATTGAAACCTAGGGAGACCAAGATTAAGCGGTTTGGACCTCCCTTTAGCTAAAAATTGTACAAAACTGAAATGACTTTTCAAAATTTGGAAAGTAGTTAGATGAACTCTGAGTAGCCTTCTTTGCTTAGTGACTGTTTAGCAAATATTGAGCATTGCAGCATGCAACGTATGACATATTTGGCCTGTAAAATGTCAATCATGAAATATGAGTAACCTGCTGCAGCAGGAGGCTAACACCTTGAGCGTTAGTTTCCTGTGGTCGTTGTTATTTTGAACAACTATTTTGGTTCCTTCCAAATTGCGAAAGGAGTTTCTTACCCATGGAGATTTGAGACAATGTGATTGCATACTCCCTCCAATATTATTCTCCTCATTTTGGCTACATATTTCTTCCCTTGAGTTAAGTTTTGTGCATCAGATGTTTGTGGTTTTGCAATATCTATCTTGACATATTCTAGCAATCCATTGTCATCCAACACTGCCTCCATGCAATCCTTCCATGCAATGAAATCAAGCTGCCTTCCAAGGCATACTCTAATCTTAGTCTGTTGAAGATCATATTTCCAACTATGAAGAGATCCTACTACACTTAATTGCAAATTTGAACCTCCTAAGAAACAAATTCAAATTTCTTGTTCTAATGTGAATCTTGCTCTTATACTATGTAGAAATTATGGTGTAGAATTGCAACTGCTCATGAAATTTTAATCTAAATCACAAGATACAATCCTACTCTACTACTCTACAGAATTCAATTCACAATTTAAAACATCAATCACAGACATGCAATAAGAAATAACACACATGCACACAATAATTTTCCAGGGGAAATCAATCTGCTAAAAACCCTTATGCATGCTTGCATTTAAATCTGATGAATAGAGATGTATTACAATAGCTCAATCTGAGCTCAACCTGCAAGTGAATAACCTAGCTCAATCTGTATGCTCAATGAGAAGATCTGACCAGGACTTATTCAATTTCTGCCTCAACTTGAGCCCCTATTTCCGTGCGGAATTCCTGAGGAAATTATGCCCCTATCATTTAGGAATTTCCTCCAAAATGCTTGTGCAATTCCCAAGGTTGATCATTTGACTGCATGCAACACATGTCCACTCAAGACAAGTCTACAAGTGATCTTATACTGCCTTGGAATATCCACCACAGTTGGGGAACTCGAATCCTCTGCATGCACTAAATATATTGGGTTGATTTATGAGTTAATTGGATGATCACTTAGTTAAATTGTTGTCCCATTGCATAACTAACCTTCCACTAGTTCCTCCAACAATTAGAACTAGTTTAACTAAAAACAACTTGAAATAATTGACCTTGATTTCTACAAATTAGCAATCACACATGCTTAATTGAACTCCAACTCATCTAACTCGAATTCACTGAGCTAATTGAGTGACAAGATCCATGTCACACAAGTTAACTGCCTCCAATATGTCTGTTGATGTGGAAATACGAATTTTCTCAATTTAACCAAGGCAAAATCAAATTGAGACTTTCTTGCTAAATTTTTCAACAGACTTAAACAAGACATGATTCCAATCTTCATACTTCATTGCATATATATATATATCTATATCATATATATATATAAATATATATATATATATATATATAGATATTTTGGTGACATCCATAGTGATTAGAGAGATCATTGAAAAAGAAAAACGTTGATACATTATGCAAAATGTGGAGGTGCAGAGGAAGCTTTATATCAATGTATCAAATCTCCCTCCACACTCTGCACAATGTATCAACGTTATGGCACTAGAAATCTTTGTCATAGCATTAGTGTTAGTCAATGTCAGAGCACTCACTGATAAACCCCCCTCGTATGTAAAGGACCTGCTTAGAGCATTATGTCAATGGCAGTGTCAGAGGACTCATTGATGAAATGACTACTCACAAAACCTTTTTTATTATTATTTTAAAATGATTTGCCAGGCAATGAAAAATACTGAAAACAAAAATCCCTCCACCAAGGGTATTATGTCACATCAAAAGAGCTCTAAGTCAATGGCAGTGTCAGAGGACTCATTGAAAAAATGACTACTCACAACTTTTTTTTATTATTTTAAAATGATTTGCCAGGCAATGAAACATACTGAAAAGAAAAAGCCCTCCACCAAGGGTATTATGTCACATCAAAAGCTCGCTCAGCCAATGGAAAATTAGAAATAAGTTTTCCAGAAATTAGAAAATTATTTTTGAATTGATGAAAAATTATGAATATTCAACATTTTTCTGAAACTTTGGTTAAAATTGCAAAAACCTAGCAAAATAATTGAAAGTCAACACAATTTGACCTCGAAGCGAGTGTTATAGTCCCTGAAAAGGTAAAGACTAATTGTGTCGAGAGGCCCTCTACAACCCAGTTTAGGGTGGATGGGTGAGCATTAGATGTGTGAGCGTTAGATAGGTGAACATTAGATGTGAGATGTTAGATGTTAGATGTGAAATGTTAATTTTGAGATGTGAGATGTGAGATAAGATGATAAAAAAATAATATTTACAATATAACACATTTTTTAATCATGAATATTTACCATGGATATTATTAACTTCTAAATAGGTTTTTTTACAATACCATGGGCCAATACCCATAAGAGAAAGATAAAGAGAGGGAGGGAGAGAGGGAGAGGATGGAAAAAAATCATAATACCATGGTTTATCAATACTATGGGCCATCTAGGCTTTTGATTATTATGTTATGGATCTAGGCTTTTAATTATTCTATTACAATACCATGGGACAATACCATTTCCATTTGCTTATCAATACCACATGCCCAAAAACCATAACTTATTTCAAAATCAAAATATTTTACTGAATACTTTATTTTCATTTTATTTTATAGCATTTTTAATTTAAATCTAAAAGAAAAAAGGTTATAACTACTTCTGAGGTGTATCTAAACCCACCATCCTCACGACTACTAAAAATATTCCCATAGAGATTAAATCGAGGTTTTAAAAAATTAAAAATGAGAATACTTTTATATATACAAATATGAAATTTATATAATATAAATAATATTATAAAGAACCAGGATATATGCATTTTAACCAATTCATTAAATTTGGAAGTTTTCTATTACAAGGCCTTCAACAACATTCATTCTTTTGTAAATCGCCATATTAACTTAATTCACAATAAAAATAATTTTGGTAATTTCAAACCAAGTAGAGATCATGAATAGGTCAAACACGGAGTTGTTATGTACAATAGTATCAATATACAATAGGAGTGTGAAATCAAACTCTTAGAAGCAATTGATTTAAGCTAAATCATAATAGTATGTCTAACATCCAATGAAGATATTATAGTTATGGATAACATACTAGATTCCTCGATGTTTGAATTTTGTGTCCGATGACTCTAACCCCCCTTTCCCACAACCTACGAGGGATTTATTGATTGAATGATGGTGATGTGAGGATATTAGTGTAAATGGAAAGAATGTGTGTCCCTTGCGTTGCATTGAAACTATTCTACTAAAAACTTAGTAAAATGTTTTTCTGCTCAATTTCCTATGGTCCCTTCGTGCCTTTATGAAGCACTAATGAGGGGGTTGATAATTCATCTTCGTAGCATCAAGGCATCCATTATAAAAGTTAGGCATTGTTGATCTAGGTATTTCAAGAAGGTTAGGCACCATTGATCTATCTCCACTCAAAGCCAAGTACATCAAATGAGAGTTCTTAAATGGGTATTCAAGTCGTTCCATTGTGATGGAAATGTCACAAATGGAAGTAAACAAGAATTAGTGGTCTTCTTGTAAGTAGTGGAGCTAAGGGTTTTCAAATATTAGTACAGTTGATGGTAATGTGGATATTGATATCTCCTTGTAAACATTGTCAAAACCAATAATAGTCTCAAAAAGTATGTAAATAATAGTCTCAATTGTATGGAAAACCATGATTGACCATTACTTTCACTAAGAGGAGAAAATGATAAAAAAAAATTAATGGGGAAGAAATAACTGTGAAACATAACTCATGGATTTTAGGTGAAATTTATATAAGTCCTCGTGTCCTTTAATTATTAAATACTTAATGTAAATACAAATAAATTATTGTTAAGATATTGATTTTGAAGATTAAATATGTATTAAAAGGCATTCATCTATGACACTTGATTTTTCATATTGTCTGAATAAACCACTTAAAGCTCATTATCAATTAATTCTAATTAGTTTTGTAAAAGATATATCTTTACTTATGTTAAGAGCTTTATTTCAAGAATAAATTACATTTATAAACTCATATTAATACACATAACTAAATTTAATTGAATAAATAGCTTCTAAGTCTTGTTGGATTATATGAGATTATTTTAAGTACAAATAGTTTCTTTAAGAATTGAAATTTACAAAAAGTTAATCTTGATGGGAAAATCATGTCATATGGTGCAAAAAGTTTAAAGACATCCATTTATGGCTCATTTGTTGAATGAGCTTAAATAGTCTAGTTAATGCTCATTGTGAATTCAATAATCCATGTTTTATTAGAAAATGCATTTTTTTACATGGATTTTTATTCTCGAAATAACAATGTCACGTTTGTACATTCATATTAAACCACATGATAGTTAAATAAAAATCAATTAATGGTTTCTTGACTTACTAACTTATATGACATGATTACATATAAAAATAATTGATTTAAGAATGCATAGTTAGAAAAAGTTGTCAATTCAGAATAGAATAAACCAGTTAGAACTCATCAACAATTGATTTTAAATTATTAATTTTCTAAATAATATATTTTTACTTACATTAAGAACTTTATTTCAAAAACAAATTGTGTGTATACATACATACATACTAAATAGAATTTAATACATGCTTGTCTTGTTGGCTTCTATGAAATTATTTCAATTAAAAATCATTTATTGATGCAGGAGCATTCAGCCCAAGAAAATTATTGTATATTAGTAGACATAGGGGGTCTTGTGTTTTAGGGAAGTTGGTTTCCTAAGTATTGAGTTAATGTAAATATATAGGCCTTTGAGTTATTTTTAATGAAAATAGGATTTAATTAGATATTGTGAAACATATTTGTAAATGTTCTCGAATGTAGGAGAAAATGAGAGGATTAGGATTAGTTAGGAACTAGTTTGAAGAAATTGTTGAGCAACTGAAAAGTAACTGAGGAACAGTTCCTCAACAGTAAAGAAACTGCTAATGATGTATTGAAAAGGAAAAAAGGGAAAGGTTGGATAGGTTAGACAGAGAGATAGAGGAGAGCCGCAAAGGCCTATAGGGAGAGTCTCCAAGAGGAGCATGAGGGCCAACTGAATGTAAATCAGGCCGAAGTCAATTGTATTTGTGCACTACTAAAATGAGTAGTTGAACTACTGTGACTGTGTATTTCCTTTTATGCGCTGAGTGATCCATAGAAGGACATTGATGATGTTCTATGTGAGTCTAACAGATGTATGTGCAGGTTAAATAAGAGCACAGACAGAGCCGAGGAATATAGAGGAGGAGACAGTGTGAACAGAGTAGAAGACTTTGAGAAAAAGAACATAGAGGAGGATGTGTGGATTCCTATTGAAGAATTTAGGAATTAAGAGGAGAACTAGTTCATTATACTGGTGGAGAAATTGAGGATTGTTCTAGAGGAACAGCGAGGCGAGTTGGGCCAAGGTAGAGTCCAAGCGGAGCAGAGAGGAGAGAATGAGATAGAGGATCGTGGAGTGTCCTTGAAACCATATAAAGAACCAAAGTAATGTTGGAGTAATCGTGATCAAAGAACTCACGAAGGGAAGCTCAGGAGGGAGTTGCAGCGGAACAGCGAAGGCGAAAGACTTCGAACCATTGAAGAATGAAAACCACAGAAGTATTGAAGAAATAGTGAAAAAAACCCAAGCGGAAGGAAGAACAGAGAAGTGAAGTAGTGATGCACAGGAACCATTAGATCTGGGAGATCAATGGCCAGGATTAACATCGCATCGGCAAAACCATCGTAAGGATATTAGAACAAGCCTTCAAATCGAAGCAATCGTGATCACGCGATTAAGTGTGGACCATCGGATCGAGATTTAGATCTATGGTCCAGATCTAATCTCTAATCGCATTTCAGAGCATTCAAGAGATGGAGTGATAGTGATAGCTGATAATGATATTGCGATATCGCCGATGAGTGACGAGGCCGATCAGAGTTCGGGCAAATTAGAGAAGCGATAGATCGAAGGCGATCAGCGATCGGGAATCGGCAGAGGAGTATGGATGCAGGTGATATGGCGGACCCGACGATATTTCTAGGCCCCGGTGCATAAAATTTGAGATCCAGCCTAAGTGATTGGAACGGGATTTTCTTTGTATTCCCATATTTTCCAAAATTTCTGATATAACAAAGGGTGCGGGTTTTTAGTGTAAAAAGTGCACCCGTAGAGTCTTGATAGTGTAATCGCACATTGGCGGATGTGAAAGGGTGAGTTGTAAAGGGCCCTTGGAACTCCCGAAGCCCAATTGCGATAAAGGTGTAACCTCAGGAAGTGTGCAGAGGCCGTATAAAGGCAAAAAGGTATGTTTTGTGGGGTTTTCCTTTGTAAATGGTTTACAAAGCAATAAAGTGCCGATAGAAAGGTTTTACAGTTAAGTCCAGTTATAACCCAAAGTTTAAAAGGGGGTTTTGTATATATGCGGTTAAAGGGTCTTATAAAGGTTTTGAAAGGTTTTAAAAGTCCCGATAAGAGATATTTGAGAAAGGCTTTAATAAAGTCATACATGAAGATTAAGGGGTGATTAGATTCCCGATAATGAGGGTTTAGACTATTGAGTTAGTCTATTAATATGTTTCCACGTGAGAGATAATGGAAAGGGCCTTAACCATCACTATTGATGAAGTTTTGACCTGGTAGGTCATATCTATTCCTGGGAAAATGATTTATGC
Source organism: Pinus taeda (assembly GCA_000404065.3). NCBI lineage: Eukaryota > Viridiplantae > Streptophyta > Pinopsida > Pinales > Pinaceae > Pinus > Pinus taeda. The sequence continues at coordinate 58,474 of APFE030019850.1, forward strand.
ATAGGTCTACATGCATACTGTGGGTAAAGCAGGGGAACCCTGCATCAATTATTTAAGAATTGAAATTTACCAAATGTTAATAAGGGTGGGAAAATCAAATGTCGTATGTTGCAAAAAGTTTAATTACATGTATTTATGACCGGTATCGTGAATGAACTTGAACAATCTACTTAACATTCATTACCAAATAATTATTCCATGTGTTGTTAGGAAAAAAATTTAATTTTACATGGAGTTTTATTTCAAAAAAATGTCACATTTATACATTTTTATTAAACATCATGATAGGAAAATAAAAGTCGATAAATGGTTTTATATAGACCGCTAAGAACTCATTATCAATTACTTGTAATTTGATATATATATATATATATATATATAGCTACATTTCAAAAATGCATCACATTTATAAACTTCTACCAATCCATATAACCAAATAGAATTCTTCAAGTCCTATTGGATTCCATGAAATTATTTAAACCCCAAATAAACTATTTAAGAATTGAAAATGACAAAATGTTAATATGGATGGGAAAATCAATGTTTTATGGTGCAAAAAGTTTAAATACAACCTTTACCCATCTCTTTAATGAGTCTATATGGTCCACTTAACACATTGTTAATTAATTATTCCATGTTTCATTAAGAAGACAATTTTGTTTTACATAGAGTTTTGTTTCAAAACAATATAATATGAAATTAATACTCTTAATAAATTAAGTGATAGAATTATGGATTAAAAATTGAATGCCCTACAATTTAACTAGTATTCACCTATGTGCCATCACCCATTAGCCTAAAGTGTCCACTTAATACTTATTATCAAGAAATTATAAGACTTATTTTTGGAAGAAATGCATCATAGTATATGGTTATTATATATCACATTTATACAGTCATATTAATGAACATAACTAAGTACAAGTCAATAATATAATTCTAGCTCAAATGATATGATTTCAATTTATTTAAAATACAAATTTACAAAAAATTAACTTTAAGTAATGAAATTAGATGCCTTAGAGTTCAAAGACATAATTCATCCATGATAGTGTCTAACCAAACCTTGATAGTCCACTTAGCCATCATTATCATTAATTATATGTTTTTTTAAGAAATGCAAAATTATTTACAATATATTTTTATCTCAAAAATTACAAATCATATTTATGCACTCATATTAGTGCATTTTATATGTAAACAATGAATAACTGACTTTGTGCCTTGTTAATTTTCAATATGATATGATTGCAGCTACAACCATTAATTGATTTAAGCATATAGATTTATGAAAATTATGAATTGAGAAATCACATATCTTATGCTTAAAAAGTTCAAATCATTCACTTATGACAAATTTCCCATTATTCTTAATAGTGAATAATGCATTGTGAATAGTGAATAATGCACATAGAATTTATCAAGAAAATTATTATAATTTCTTTAGTAAGAATTACACCTTTGTTTGCAAGGAGTTCTATTTCAAAACTTATATTTCACATTTATATATGATTATTGATGCATATAAATAAACAGAAGTCATTAAAAGTAACATGTCTCGATGGTTCATGTAAGATAATTTAAAAGGCAAACAATTCATTTAAGAACACGCACACAAACATTTAGATTTTTTTTTAAAAATCGATACAACAAAGTCATTGCAAAAGAAATTATAAATAATAAGAAATATACATATTAATATATTTGGCAATTCTCATATATTTAAAAAATATAAAATCATACAAATTGATACAATAAAAACTATGTCCAAAATGTATTGAAAAATTGGAATGTATTTTTCAACAAATTTATAAAGGAAATTATCTCCATCCACTACAATGAAGTACATGTTCTATTGAACATTCGAATGTACTCATGTTTTTGTTTGATACAATAAAGTGTCTTAAGAAAGGGGAATAAAACTTGCATAAGTCAAGTATCTTGCTCTTTTCCTATATAGGCTTTTATCAAGATGTGGTTTGATTGATATCCAATGAATTTAAAAGTATGCTTTGTTGTATCTATTAGCAATACATTTGATTCTGGGACCACACATTAGTGAACTTTTTCTCATAAAATTGTCTTGTTCTCCCTGCTTCCAATTTTGTTTGCAAATGAAAATGAGACCTAAACCGTGCAAATTTAAAATCCTTTCTATCAATATTTGATTTTTCAAGTACTTTTCAGATGTACTTGTCAGTGACATTTAATGTCCATATTGTGACATCATAAATTTTTAAGCAACATTTTAATACTTATGACTAAAAAGGCCTTAAAAAATAAGACCTATCACCAAACTATCAATCTAGTTCTCTTTGAATATGAAAATTGTGTTCATCTTTGGTGTATGATTGTAAAAATACTCCTTCCATTTCAAATATCAACATCTTTTGACTTGTAGTAATGCCCATCTACATCTGCACTGCAACCACATGTATGATATTAAAATATCAACATTTCATTGCTTAAGGACATAAACACCTACCAATTTAAAAATGATGTTAACATTTATTATGAATTATTTCCATTTGTATGCAAAGGGAATTTTACAACGAGTTAATAGTAATCACAAAATACAAATACAATGGCCCTGTTAAAATGAACAAACTAATGATATGTTTAATTTATATATACAACCTAATACCTTTTATTTAATTTGTATCGAATAAAATTCTTCTAAGAATGCATTGACCCACCATTTAAATCATTGATTTTAATACTTATAATGATTTCTTTAATTGCAAATGAAAAATATAATTACAGTGGTCTAGTGCAAGTAAACAAACTAATTATATATTAATTTCCACATACAATATAATGCAATTTTTAAATTTCAAACCTAATTAATTATATGCTCATTTCTAGAGTCTCTACCTTAGTTGCTTTTGGTGCTTCTTTTAATACAAATTGTATGTTTATTGTTGGTGCTACGTAGAACCTAATATAGTTTTCCAACTTATATGGAATAAAAAAGGTTATACGAATGCAATCGGCCATCCTTCACATCACTAATTTCTAAGAGGTAATGATAACTTAAACCACAATTGAAACAAATAATTGTAATGGTCTAATTCAAACAAATAGACCAGTTATCTATTAATTTTTACATATAATGTAATTCATTGTAAAAATTTCTATAGCATGGGAAATTTTGATATGAAAACATTAAATGACCATTCAAATCAATAATTGTTATCAACACAATATCTCACCAAAAGTAAAGAACATAAAAATATTTTATCTTTAGTAATGACAAACCAAATCAACAATTATTTTATTAGTGTTGTGAAATAAAAGCAATAATTCATGATGTCATACATATAATAGCGTGAAATAGACATTGGTCATCTTAAGGTACTTCTAAATGTAATTGAATATCCTTCAAAGTAGCTCGCACATTTGTAGCCTTCTTGAGTTTATGCAAGATTCTCCATAGCTCATCGATCAACCAATTATCCTCTTGATTTGTTCCAACGAATGGAGGGGCAAGAATCACATTTTCTTTGAGATTATCTTTCTCTATCAAGTGAACAATCCACTATAATAGTATCGGTTGCATCATATTGGGTATGCATTTTCCACACTTTTTTAATGATTTAGTGTGTATAACTTTGGTTGGATTGTCAATGACCTTATGTCCCTTTTGTGGTTTACAATCTTAAGCAGTCCACATAAATACAATTTTATCTTGTAATGTTTCTGAAACCGACTTTTTTAAAACTCTTGTTGTGCTTTGTTTCAAAGTTGTCGTCCAAATTCCAATGTCAAGAGATTCATTTTTGAAACACATTTCAAAAAAAAAATTTGCATGTGAATGCATCCAAAATAACTTTTTCTCTATTGTGTAATTAGCATCCATTCCCATTTTCTCAATATGCCCTTTGTTTGTTGCTTCATCATCAATGCTATGATAAAAAAATGTCCTTTAGTTCAAAAATAATTAATTCTTTTCAGATATATTGGCTGCAACACAATGACAAATAATCCAGTCAAACCATTTTATTCATGTTACAAAAATTACTAAAAAATTGTTGAAACAATACACTTACCTTGAGTGGTATTTTCACTATTTATAGATGAAATAATAATTTCTTTTATCATCTTGATAGAAACTAGAGTAAACACATTAAACCTTCAATCAAATACCAATAGTACTTCTTATTAAACCTTCAATCAAATACCAATACCAAGAAAAACATTAGTAATGCAACCTTTAAAAAGAAGCACACACACACACACACCTTTAACATTATTTTGATTCTTAATTTTATCATTTTTATTTGTTCTTATAATAAAAATGTACAATGTTATGGTAGTTACAAGCATTAGAGTTCGAAGAATAATAAGATAAACAATAAGACAAGTTTAAGTATCTGATATGATATTATCTTCATATTTGTAACTTTGCACCTCATCATCATCTTTGTTACCTTTATTTGTCTCTAAATTAAACATATAAAATATTTTGAATTCTAAAAATGAATAAAATCATTAAATAATAAGGAAAACAAGTGGACAAGTTATAAGTACCTGATATTATATTTTGTCCTTGATTAAAGCTTTGTTTCACATTCATTTGATCAATGTTTTTGTTTTCCTTGCTTGTCGCTATAATAAACATAAAAAATGTTATAAATTGTGACAATGAACAAAATTCATTAAACAACTATACAAAAAACGAATCATCTTTAATCGTCCATATAATATTTTGGTCTTGGTTGTAGTTTTGTGGGACATTCCATTGGTCACTATATTCATTCTCTTTATTTCCAACAATAATCAACATATGAAATGCTATGGATCACGATAATAAAAATAAAAATTTAGATTTGAAAAAAAAAGAGTTACAATGATTAATACCCATTTCTATCTCCATCATTCCATGGTCATTATCTTGATTAATTTCATTCTTCTCATAATTCTCTATAACAGACATCCAAAAATGTTATGAATATGGAAATTATATAAATTCAAAAAGTAACGAGAGCAACAACCAAACAAATTATGTACCTAGTATGATAACTTTTTCTCCTCCTTCTGTTTCCATCTCTAAACTTTTTTCAACGTCATAAGCATTATATTGATTTTTTTTTGCTTCCCACTTTCATTATTCTCTATTTTAGAATCTCCATCATTAGTCATTTTAGTAAACACTTTGACAATTAAGAAATATGAACAAAATAGTATCCAAAGTATTATAAGAGAAGCAACAAAGGAACTTTAGTACTTGAGTTTTCCAAAAAGTTAATGGAACCTGGAATTGGTAGTTGAAAAGATTTCCAATTTTTCAACATGATTATCCTTTGTGACTCTGTTTGCACAACACATGCAATTCTTCTTCCATATGTACAACAAGCCTTGATTAAATTTTGTCCCTGCATAAAGAGAAATAACCACTTTTGCATCACTAAATTGTTGGTGCTTTTCCAATAAACCCATTCAGAAATCATAATCTCTCCCATTTTCATCAAATGTGTGAGAGTATTTTTGAAACCTTCAAAATTTTTAATTCTGAAATATAGAAATGTATAGTAAAAACTATATCATAACTATAATTGTTTTGAGACTTATATTCATAAATGCCATTAGTCATTTTATAGTTGAACTTGAAGTTCTTTATGGCAATTTCCAAAGACTCACGTACATTATTACAAAACCAAAATTCTACTAAGAGAATTCTAGTAAAGTCATTCAACTCATTTTTCTATGGCTAAAGAAACCTAATACATATTGGATTTACTTCTAGCACAAACATGAGAATATTACCAATAACATCATTATAAGGCAAAAGGAGTCTAGCAGCCAAAAGATTTTCTTCTAGCACAAACAAAATCACATTGCGAATAATAACATTATAAGGTGAAAGAAATCTAATGTGTGCTATATTTAATTCTATCATAAACACAAGCACATAACAACATTGCAAGGTGTCAGAAATCTAGTATGTGCTAGATTACTTTTATCACAAACACAAGTATATTGTCAACAACAACATTGCAAGAAAAAAAGAAATCTAGTGCATGCTAAATTTCCTTCTAGCATAGACAAAAACACATTGCAAAATAAAAACAATGCAAGGCATTTGATTTCCTTCTAGCACAAATAACTGCATTATCAAAATTAATATTGCATTGTGAAAAAAATATAACACGTATTAGATTTACTTCTAGTACAAATTCACAAACATATTTCCAACAACAACATTACTAAACAAAACAAATCTAACACATGCTAGATTTCCTCTTATCAAAAACACAAGCACGTTGCAAATAACAACATTACAAGGTGAAAGAAATATAATGCATAGCATATTTCCTTCTAATGCAAACATAATCACATAACAACATTGTAGGGTGAGAAAAATTTAGTTTGCTTTATATTTACTTCTAAAACAAACATATAAATATTTCCAATGACAACATTACAGGACAAAACAAATCTAGCACAAGCTAGATTTCCTTTTAGCCCAAACAAAAACATGTTAGCAATAACAACATTGCAAGGTATAATAAAATCTAACATGTGTTAGATTTCCTGTAAGCGCAAACACAAGCACATAGCAACATTATAGAGTGAGAAATCTAGCAAGTGCTAGATTGATGTCTACCACAAATACAGGCATGTTTCTAACAACAACATTGTAGAGTATAAGAAATATAGCCTATGATAAATTTTCTTTCAACACAAACACAAGCACATTTCAATTTGAAAGAAATCTAATGTGTGTTATATTTCCTTCTAGCACAAATACAGGCACATAACAACATTATAAGACTACAGATGTCTAGTGCATGCTAGATTCATTTCTATCACAAACAGAAGCTGAAGGCAACAAAACACATACTAGATTTCTTCTAGCACAAGCAACCATATTTCCAACAACATTGCATTGTGGAATAAATCTAGTGCATGCAAAATTTCCTTCTAGCCCAAAGATAAGCACATCACCAATAACAACATTGCAAGGTGAAAGAAATCTAATGTGTTTTAGATTTCCCTCTAGTATAAACACAAGCAGACAAAAACATTGTAAGGCGAAATAATTCTAGCACATGCTAGATTTACTTCTAGCACAAACACAACCATGTTGACAACAACATTACAGGGCAAGGAAATATAGTGCATGCTAGATTTCTTTCTAACACAAACACAAGCACATTACAGGGTGAAAGAAATCTAACCCGTGCTAGATTTCCTTCTAGCATAAACACAAGAACATAACAACATTGTAGGGTTAAAGAAATATAACACACACTAAATTTACTTCTAGCACAAACTGAAACATATTGCCAATAACAATATTGCAATAAAAGAAATCTAGCATGTGTTAAATTTGCAATAAAAGAAATCTAGCATGTGTTAAATTTCCTTCTAACACAATCACATCCAAAATTTCAATAACAACATTGCAAGGTCAAAGAATTCTAGCATAAACAACCAAATTTCCAACCACAACATTTCATTGTGAAAGAAATCTAGTGCATGCCAAGTTTTCTTCTAGCTCAAACACAAGCACATAAAAACAATGTAAGGTGAAAAAATCTAACATGTGTTATATTTACTTTTAGCAAAAACACAAGCCTATTGCCAACAACAACATTATCAAGCAAAAGAAATCTAACATATGCTAGATTTCATTCTATCATAAACACAAGTGTATTTCTAATAACAACATTGTAAGATGAAAGAAATCTAACGAATGTTAGATTTCGATTACTACAAATGAGCACATAACAACTTTTACCCTTAGTAGCTCCCACACACATACTTTTATTTGCATGTCTCTTTTTTGACACCTAACACCCCTCAAGTCGTTTCATGGACTTTTTTGAGAAGCCAATGCACTTTTATCATAATTATTAAGTTATATGAAACCCACTTTGTATGCACATGGGGCCTTACCCCCCCATACTCTTTTCATCTTATTTGGTATGCAGTGATAATGTGTTTATTGGTGTGCATGAAATCTCATATTTGCAACACCAGACTTTTTAGCCTCAAAAAATATAGAGCATATGCACATTGATACTCCGGTCCCAAAACATATACACATACATGCACATGGGCATGATACCCCCACTAGCCTAATCTTTGCATGTACAAGATATTTACAGTCGAGGGGTTGGAGTTGGGGTGTTAGAAAATTCATCCAACGTAGACAAAATTTTAGAACCTAAAACACACTAGAGGATGTGTTCCATGGTTGGAACAAGGTAGTTATATTTATGTAATGCTTTATTGATATTTTTGAAATAAATGCAAATCTCGATTTTTCCATTCTTATTCCTAACAGGGACCATATTGGATACCCATAGGGAATGATGTATGATAAATATTATTTTTTCCTCCAAAAACTTATTGAGTTTAATTTTCATTTGTTATTATATTGTTGAATACATATCTAAGAATGTTTGCTGAATAGGATTATATATTTCTTGAATTATATCACATCCTGAATGATTTTAGTGTCATGGGTCTTTGAATCAGTGTAACTCTAGGAGAAAAAAAACTTTATAATTCCTTGAGGAAATGAAAAAATGTAGCCCTCTTAATAGGCACGTATCCAATACCTAGATTAATATTTTGTGGGTGTTATTTGTTACACAGATTCATTTCCTGATATTGCATTGCATAGGTATTGGATTCATAGTTTGTTGCCCCCTTGAACTTATCTTATAAGTCATGATACTTCTCCATTCGAACCACATATTTAAGAAATGAGTTCTCACTCTTTGGTTTTGCATCTAGAGACAATGTATTAATTTGAACACAATGTCAACTTTCATCAATGGTTGATCCCCTAAAAGTATCTCCCTATGTGAGGAATTCTAAAATAGGGGCATCATCATCAAAAAATATCTGGTTTGTGATATTGTTTAGTATAGAAGGTCTGGAAAATTGTTCATTAGAAAACATGTCCATAGAAAAGTTTCCCAATGGTATAAATATAGTAGTTGTGTTTGAAAGTAAATTTGCATTTGCATTTTGACTTCAATGTACATAATTTATATTGAATGTATCAAAATTAGAAATAATAAACCATGCCTCATCTCTATAATTCTTAAGGTGATTAAAATATAATGAATTGAATTTCCTAAAAGTTTGATAACTATTTGTAAATCCTTATCAGTTGGAGCTATTTAACATCCAAATCTATCACTTTTTTAAGACATTGTATCAAAGCCTCATACTTAGTGACATTATTTGTGCATGGGAAATCCAAGCGACAAGGCATCAAATATTTGTATCCTTTAAGATCTCTAAAAGTGCATCTAGACCTTGCACATGAACTTGGCTTAGGGCCATCAAAAATAAAAACCATACATTTTAATTTACATCTAAATTTACTAATTTTGAAAATAACTTTGTTCATGTTCTTACATAATTACACCAATAGGCGTTCTCTTTGCTCGCTTGGGGTGTGAAAACATTGTTCACCTCGGCCAATGGGAAAGCTTAAATTTCGCCCTTCTAACCAATAAAATCTTGCCATGTGTTTGTCGCTCTAACCAATGGAAATTTGCAATTTGTCCAAATTGCATTTGGCACGTTTTCTCCTACCTGCATGTTTTTGCAGCTCTTTATGGCATCCTCCGCCCGATTTTCACACCTTCTACTCCTCTATGGCAAGTTGTACCCTTCTCCTTCCCGTTGGTCAGTTTATCACCGTCTGCCATACCATACCTCCGACATTGAATTATTCCACTGTTTTAGAGTCAGTCTCTGCAGCCTTCCACCAATGATCAAACATGCTCTTATAAAGTAGTCTTAGGGTGTCAAAGTCAAATTTTGTCATTTAAGTGAGTCTTCAAGTAAATTTGGTCACTAAGTATTGGGTCTAGGAATTGTTTTCACTCCTTCCAAAGTCTTTCAAGTATTGGTTCATGTCACCATTCTGCTGAGTGTACCATCATTCAAAGAGTTGTCATCATTATTTCAGGTTCCAATGGGTCATTTTACACCTTGTTTATGCTTCAATTGTGCTTAGGTAAGGCTCATTTCCCTCTCTTGGGGTTTTGAAGGTAATTTTTCTTGGATGGTCAAATCATAAACAAATCTTGTATCCTGATGCTCATACACCTTCCTCTATACTTAGTATACATTCTTAAACACTTCCCATCACTGATATCCCTCAAATTCATCATTTTCCCACAAACCCTAGCCTATTGCTACAATTTGACACTTTTCTAGGTTAGGCCTGTGTTTTGCCCTTTTGGACCCCTTCCCCTCACTCAATCCTTGAAATTCTACTTTCCCTTTCTTCCTAACATCCCCCCCTACTTCCAAAAATTTTCTCAAAGAAATTAGAAGCCCCTCATCCCCTTCATTTCCCTTCATTTCTACAAATCCCCTGTTCCACACATCGGGATAGGTTTTATTTAAATGATGTTTCTGAGTAAGAAAAGATGAATTTGAAAATAGTGAGAGAATTTTTTGTCCATCATTTATCCAAGAAGAAAAACCTCTTTTAGTTTTTACACAGGTTTCATGGTTTGGGAGAAATGTCGAAAACATCATTTGCCTCAGGAGGGTTGATGCACCTCTGGAGTGACCTTGGTAAAATCAATTTTTCTCCTAGATGGAATGACCAAATGACTTTATTGATGAGTCAACTGATAACTAGACACAAAGCGCTTTCCCATAAGCTATCATGAGCTCAATTTTGAGTTGAGAAAGACCTTCAAAAGTTGACTGCAACATCACTATGCATTTTGGCAGTCTCATTCTGCACATTTTGACCAGTCTTGAGAGATTGAGCTTTTGATAGGGCAAATGAACTGAAAATTGAAAAATTCAAGATGTTCTATAAAGTAGACTCAACAAGCTTTCCAATGCGCTATTCTATGCCTAATTTTGACACTAGGAAGGTAGAAAAACGTTGTCTTGAAAATGGCATTGCGCTTTTGGCAGGGTGGCGTTGTGCTTTTCGCAGTGGCGCTGCGCTTTTGACAGTGGTACTGCGCTTTTGGCAGGAGAGCTTAAAAACCCTCAAACCCTCAAGGAAACTCTAAATTTCTCTTTCCTTCCATCATTACAAGTATGTGGACATCCCTCACTTTAGTTTTGGTTTGCAAATCCAATGTTTAAGCATCATTTTCCATGTTTAATATGAAACCCTAAATTCTCCCTAATGATGCCTAAAACCCTAAATCCTCATTGTTCATCCTATCACCTATACCTCCAGCTATAAATTCACATATCCCTATTCCCCTATCACCTTTTCCCTTTTTTCCCTTTACCCCTATTCCATATTATTCTCATTCCCTTTGTCCCTCTTCCCCAAGAGCAAATTCTCAAGCAAACAAGTTGACCCTCTCATTTCCTACTCCTCCATTCCATTCCTAGTCACAAGCTCATCTCCCATTCCCTCATTCCTAAAAACACTTTCGCTTATTCCCTTCATACACCTCAGCCTTGCAAACATGGATCAAAAAGACCGAGACTATCAGGAGGAGGCAAACACAGGTAGTGACACCTTAGCAGACGAAGCTAGGCAACAGAGAAAATCACACAAGGGAGGGGGATAGGCTTAGGTTGTTTGTTGAAGCCTCCATGCCTCATCAAATCACTTGATGGTGGAGCTGCGCACCAATTTTGGACGGGCTTGGAGAAATTTTTGTCATTTGCAAATTTTGGAAATTGCACACACAGAAAAAATGTCTAGGGCGCTGCTCTTTTTCTAGGGACACCTAATGGACAAATGGCTTGCATTTTTGGATTTAGTGCATCAAGGACATGTACCTTAGAAATTTTCAGAATTTTTGGAGCAAAATTAGTCCACCAGAAGGTCCAAAAACACTCCAAAAATGACCTTTCTACCACTTTTTGGACACACAGAAGCAGCCTGGGGAGAATCAAGTTTTGAGGGGTCAAATGAGCTCCAAATCCAGAAATTCCAAGTGTTCTAGAAATTCGACTTGAAGACCTTTCCAATGAGCTATCATGAGCTCAATTTGGCTAAGGGGAAGGCCTCCAAAATTAGGTGGAAAGTGGTGCTGTGCTTATGACCATTTTGCTCAGAAAATCAAAATTCACCTGTTTTGACTGTGAATTTAATTTCTCTCTCCTCATGGATGATTTCACTGATGTAATTGATGACATGGTATGTAAATTTAATGGTAAAATAGTGTTATAGGGTATATTCATTAGTTAGAGGTGGTTTTGAGGCAAATGAATCAGTTTCCCTACTTTTAGAAGCAAGTTGTTTGATTGCCTATATTCCTAGTCCTTGTTGGGAAATGGTTGAAACAGCCCCTCTTCTCATGGATTCAACCCCTAAAGGTCAGGATGAGTAGTTCAGATGTCTATATTATGTGTTTTCTTGGTCATATGCAAGGGTCGGATTCAGCTAGATGCTCATGTACTGAACACTTATCATTTTGTAGAAGTTTTGGCAAGAAGCTAATAAAGTTGCAGGTATTTTTATGGGATTCCTATGGTATGGCCTTTAGCATGTGTTTCTTCTTCTGTTAATTTGTTCTCATGTTATTTATGTATGCCTCTTTCATGTGATCTCTTCTGATTAGCTGTTTTCAAGTCAGATACGTGGAATACATTAGGTTTTAATGCTTTGCCTTGGGAAAACACCAATAGTTTATGTTTTCATCTGTTTAGGAAGGATTCTTGACTTGCTCAAGCCCTTCTTAGCTCCTCACTAGTCTATCCTTTCACCCCATAAAGCTTTAAGGTGCTAAAGATCATACCTACCTTTCTTGATAGAATCCCCTGCGATTTTACCTTAGTTTCCCAGACCCAAATTGCCCAACTCCTCTTGATCTAGCAAAAACACTAACAAATTCAATCAAAACCCTTGAGCTACTATACCTAGCATAAAATCTTGTTCCTAATCCAGTCATTTTGACTGAGATCCATAAGGAGAGAGCCCTCTCCCGACCTAGTAGGGCTAGCTACCAGGTTAAGCTTGGTTTGTGGTTACCCTAGAATTGCCTCCCTTCAGCCTGAGGTCAATCTAGGCGATAACATAGTGGCGACCATACTAGGGAACGTAGTGTTATGTTCCTCAGCAAAATATATCAAGTTTGGATCTGGTTGTTGATGGTGGACAACGATCAGACACCAAAAGGATGAAATCATTCACCTAGCAACTCCAAATCAGTTTCGAGATCAGATCCAAGGACTCGACTAGAGGATGAACCTGACCAGCAGAAACATGAAAGGACAATATGGAAAGATCAGGTATTCAAGTTGGAATTTCGTCCAAGACATTATGTTCTTTGTTATAAATTATTTCTTCTCATTTCCCAAGAATGCCAAGAAGGCTTTACGAAGTATATTGTATTTGAGAAAAGATCCTAGTCCTGCATTTGATTCTTTCCCTTTGAAGACTGTGAATACAAAATGTTTGCATGCCTTTGATCTTGATCAAGGCCCTTCTTCTAAATCTTATGATGACATTCTTCAAACTGATGAGCCTAAATAGACCAAGACTGATTCTATAGCTTTTGTAAATACTCCTATACCTTGTAAAATTCCAGATAGATACAAGCCTCTTATTTTACCTCCTATATCCCATGCTTTCCCTAAAAATCATTACCTATATATACCAAGATTTGATGGTGACTGTGACAACATCACTGCTGAGAGACATGTACTTAATTTTGAGTCTTTTCATGACCTTTTTGAAATTGATGAAGAATATATCAGTATTAGGCTTTTTTCTCTTTCTTTGCAAGGCAAATTCAAGAGTTGGTTCAAAACCCTGCCTAATGCAAGCATCTCAGATTTCCAGCAGTTCGTCAAAGTGTTCCTCGACAAGTGGGTGGTCCAGACAAAACCCTTTCTTGATTCTAGAAGAGTATAACCAGCTAAAAAGACAGCCAGGAGAGACAGTACAACAATTTTCTGCCAGGTTTAACCAAGTCTATTTTTCGATGCCTGCTAATATAAGGCATCCTCCTGGATGAGCTCTTTTACACTACCTAGAAGCCTTTGATCTGGAAATGGAGTTTCAGCTAAGAGAAAGGAATCTTGCAATACTTGAAGAGATGCAAAATAGTCCAGTAGATGTAGAGGCCAATTTGCTTATCAGAAGGGAAAAGTTGGAGGAAGAAGAGAGAAAGAACATAGATCCAGAAGAATCGACATCTTTAGAGGTAAAGCTCAACATTTTGGTAAGTGCAGTGGAAGAGATGATGCAAAGGATCACCACAAGGAATGAGTATGATGTTCAAGACTATGGCTCGCTGATTGAAGAAGAACAAGTGGCTGATCCAAAACATTTCCTTTCTTATCCCAGTTGTCATAGATCTGATAATGATTGTTTTATAGATCATCTTGGAGAAGAGAGATCTGTTGATCTGACATGTATGCTTAATGATGTGTTTATACTGATGATTTCCCTAAGTTTGATCAGTACGATGATGATTATGTTCTCCAAACAGAAGCTAATCTTGCAGACAAATCAGCAACTGGTTTGTGGAAGGAGGAAGTTCACTTTCAGCAGCTCGAATATAGTGATCAGCCAATGCGTATCAGCTATGGAAGTGAGGAAAGTGTAGCAAATGTTGAATTAAGTGAAGGATCTTTGCCTTTTTGTTTTTCTTCGTTTCAGTTCATCAGAGACAACTTTCGTGCAATCAGAAATCACCTGCTGATAAGTTTTGATCTGGACCATCTCGAGGGCAAAGAAATCCTTGTTCAAGACTTCTCATGTCTAGATTTGCAGCCTTCGAATGTCATTGAATGTCAGGTTGCAGATGAAGACTTGGAAGCTGGAACATATGATCAAATGATGCAAGTTGATTCTGTACCATTATGTTTTGAATCATTTCGGTTTTTGAAGGGAATTTCTCATAGGATGTCTTCAAATGAGCAACTTGTCAAAAATCATGCAATCTCATTGGAACCAATAGAAAATGGGTGGCAACAGTCTTTTCAAGTTTGTCATGATCCAATAGTTGATTTGTTGGATGATGTTTGCAGTCAAAGTCCTTCTCCATTAGCTAACTATGAGGTTGAACAAAGTATTGATACAAACTTGATCCGGCATCCTGTTTCTTTGTCATTTACAGTAGGAGTCTCGTCACAAAGCTTAGATGAATGTTTGCATTCATGGTTTGAGCAGAAGAAAAGTAATCCATTTGATGAGCTAAGTCCCAGTGCACATGAATTTCAAGATCCTTATGCAGTATTTTTGGAGTCAAATAGAGAATCTATATTATTCAATCTGGGAAAATTTGGATCTGTTTACAAGATTTCATGGGAGTTGCCTTTCAGTAGTTCTCTCTTGCTGTTCATAAGAAAACACTTGTGGAGAATTCAAACAACGGCTAGAATGCTTACTTGGTTGCATTGGTTGTTTCATTTCACTTGATCAAGGGATGAATGAAACAGTTAGAGTAGGTTTTATTGAATAAGCTCCACTTTGAGCATCTTTCCTAGTTTGTCAGTTGTGTTTTAGTACTGAGTTAGTTTTTAGTTGAGTGAAAGTCAGTTTGTGTCGTCAAGTCATCTGTTTTCAGTCATTCATTTCAGTTTGAGTTTTTTACTCCATGCCCAATGGATAAGGCTACTTGGTCTACGATGTTCTTGGCCAAGGAGCTACCATCCCAATGGAGCGAATGTTAGAGTCAGTCTTTGCAGCTTTCCACCAGTGATCAAACATGCTTTTATAAAGTAGTCTTAGGGTGTCAAAGTCAAATCTTGTCATTTCAGTGAGTCTTCAAGTAAAATTTGGTCACTAGGTATTAGGTCTAGGATTTGTTTTCACTCCTTCCAAATTCTTTCAAGTATTGGTTCATGTCACCATTCTGTTGAGTGTACCATCATTCAAAGATTTGTCATCATTGTTTCAAGTTCCAATGGGTCATTTTACACCTTGTTTATGCTTCAATTATGCTTAGGTAAGGCTCATTTCCCTCTCCTGGGGTTTTGAAGGTAATTTTTCTTGGATGGTCAAATCATAAACAAATCTTGTATCCTGATGCTCATACACCTTCCCCTATACTTAATATACATTCTTAAACACTTCCCATCACTGATATCCCTCAAATTCATCATTTTCCCACAAACCCTAGCCTACTGCTACAATTTGACACTTTTCTAAGTTAGGCCTGTGTTTTTCCCTTTTGGACCCCTTCCCCTCACTCAATCCTTTAAATTCAACTTTCCCTTGCTTCCTAACATCCCCCCCTACTTCCAAAAATTTTCTCAAGAAATTAGAAGCCCCTCATCCCCTTCATTTCCCTTCATTTCTACAAATCCCCTATTCCACACATCGGGATAGGTTTTATTCAAATGATGTTTCTGAGTAAGAAAATATGAATTTGAAAAAATTGAGATATTTTTTTCTCCATAATTTACCCAAGAAGAAAAACCTCTTTCAGTTTTTACACAGGTTTCATGGTTTGGGAGAAATGTCGAAAACATCATTTGCCTCAGGAGGGTTGATGCACCTCTGGAGTGACCTTGGTAACATCAATTTTTCTCCCAGATGGAATGACCAAATGACTTTCTTGATGAGTCAGCTGATAACTAGACACAAATATATTTCCCATGAGCTATCATGAGGTCAATTTGGAGTTGAGGAAGACCTCAAAAGTTGACTACAACATCACTATGCATTTTGGCAACCTCATTCTGCACATTTTGACCAGTCTTGGGAGATTGAGCTTTTGATAGAGAAAATGAGCTCCAAATTGAAAAATTCAAGATTTTCTGGAAAGTATATTTGACAAGCTTTCGAATGAGCTATCCCACGCTGAATTTGGACACTGGGAAGGTAGTCAAAAGTTGTCTTGAAAGTGGCACTACTATTTTGGCAGGGTGGTGTTGCGCTTTTGGTAGGAGAGCTTAAAAACCTTCAAACCCTCAAGGAAACTCTAAATTTATCTCTCCTTCCATCATTACAAATATGTGGACATCCCTCTCTTTAGTTTTGGTTTGAAAATCCAATGTTTAAGGATCATTTTCCATGTTTAATATGAAACCCTAGATTCTCCCTAATGATGCTTAAAACCCTAAATCCTCACTGTTCATCCTATCACCTATCCCTCCAGCTCTAAATTCACATATCCCTATTCCCCTATCATCTTGTCCCTTTTTTCCCTTTACCCCTATTCCATGTCATTCTCATTCCCTTTGTCCCTCTTCCCCAAGATCTAGTCATATTGACTGAGATCCACAAGGAGAGAGCCCTCTCCCAACCTAGTAGGGCTAGCTACTAGGTTAAGCTTGGTTTGTGGTTACCCTAGAATTGCCTCCCTTCAACCTAAGTTCAATCTAGAGAATAACACACTGGGCATAAGGTATTCATTGCAGGCACCACAGAAAACAACAGAAAATAGATTGTAACCTAACTCATATCCAAAGGATTCAATATCATGGCATGTGTCTGCGATGTGGACAGTGCCAAGAACAGGGTTTTGCTTAACTGAGTGAAGCAATGGGCAATGTTGAAGTTGTCATCTGTGCAACGGGGTTCCGCTCTTTTTTAAATTTTCTGGCTCCTTTTTAATGCATGCCAGAGTTTACAACTCTATCATGCTTACATATTTTACCTAACGAAGCGTGGATGTGTAAGCATTGTACAACATTGAAAGACCTAAGTTCCTCTATGAAAATTCTATCACTGCAGCAACTGATTTACTTTTCCTACTTATTTCATCATAAGTTATTCATGAAATTACTTCAACAAACATTAAAATAAATATTGTTGCAGATATCAAATCATAATACAGAAACAAAAATATGCACACATTGACACAATTATTTTGGACTAATGTCCCCGGAAAAACCCAATATGGGAAAATCGACATAGCAAGGGAGGATTTTATTATTTAGCAATTTTCTTGTACAAAAGGGTGCTAAACTGGCTTACCCACAGATAGACAAACTTCCAGCACTTTCCTAAACCCAGCGTAGGGCCTGTTGGCCTCTGCTACAGCCTGAAACCCTCTGCGTCAACCCACTGAGGCTTTGCGCAGCCTCTCTGGGCTTCTGCATCACTCCTGCAGCCTTTGCATGGATGACGTAGGCCCTTCTAGCTCTACACAATCTCTACTGGCTCTACGTGGCTTCCTCTGATTCTACATATGCCTCTTCTGTGCTGATCTTCTGTCTCTTTGTTCTATACTTACTGCCTCTTGACTGCTCTCCAGACCACTGGTTCAATTTCTCAGCAAACCCCACTCCAGAAATTGAACTCACTGGTCTCCCTCAGTTTATTCTCTAAGTGACCCTCAAGCCTCCTCTTATACTTTTTCTGTTGACATCTCAATGGCCGAGATTAAGTCCCTAATCAATGGCTAAGATTACATCTAGCTTGATCCATGTCTTTTGCACCATTCTAACATAGATTCGTATTAATACACATTAATATTTTATTTTCCCTAAGTTTAGACTTAGGGACTTCATTAAAAATATTAATTATTTTAATATCTGCTTATCTGTTTAGAATTTTCCCAAACCCTTTCTGGGTATTGGAGATCTCATGTGCCCCAACCTCTCCACCAAATCTCATGGCTAGAGCACATTCGATGCTACCTCAAATCAACACTCCCTCTTAGCGAGGACTTTACTCTAGTAATACTCCTCACTGAGTATTACTTTGATCATCCAGCATCGATACCTGTGATGATGCTAGGCCTCCCTACCCATCATCCTCTATACTGTTGCCCATGGTTCTGTCACTGCCACTATTTCATCTGTACGATAGCTCCTTCTACATCCGTGTTGTTGCTAGTCCTTTCTCCCAAAACTGCATCTGCATTGCACCTTCCTCTGCATTTGTGTTGTTGTTGGTCCTTTCTCCCAACACTGCATCTGTAATGCAACTCCCTCTGCATGTGTGATGTTGTTGGTCCTTTCTCCCAACACTGCATCTGCACTGCAACTCCCTCTTCATTCGTGCTGCTAACACACTACTTCTGAAAGGGGTTCTTTACCATCCCCATCTTTTCCTTGAAGTAGTCAAATTTTGACTTTCCAAGGGCCTTGGTGAGGATATCTACCACTTGTTCCCCTGTAGGAGTGTAGCTCAACTGTACAGCTCCATGTTGGACATAATCTCTGACAAAGTGACACTGGATATCAATATGCTTTGACCTCTCATGGAATATTGGGTTCTAAGAGATGCAACTCTGATTATCACACATGATCCTGGTCGCCTCCATATTTCTTCTGAATAGGTTTACCAGCAGTTTTCTAGGCCTATGGCCTCACATGAAGTTGTGCTTGCTACCATATATTCTACCTCAGACGAGCTCAGAGCCACAAACTTTTGTTCCCTACTGCACCAGGAGGTTATTCCTGATCCAATGTTGAAATGGTACCCAGAGGTACTTTTTTGATCCACTAAACTTCCTACCCAATCTGTGTCAGTAAATCCACTCAACCTGATATCCTTCCCCTTCTTGTATAGGAGCCCATAATCAACTATTCCCTGTAAATACCTGAGAATGTGCTTGGCTGCTGCCCAGTGAGCCCTCTTTGGTTCCACCATGAACTGACTAAGGGTGCTGATAGCATAGCAAATATCTGGCCTGGTATTGACTAGATACATCAAGGACCCTATGAGATGTCGGTATAGGGTGGGATCGACATCCTTGTCTTTTGATGCATCAATCTTCTTCCATTTGGCAATCATTGGCGTAGCCATAGGTTTACAGTCTCCCATCCTGAACCTTTTCAGAATTTCTATAGCATACCTTCCTTGCCCAAGGAAGATTTCTCCTTTATGCTGCCAAACTTCCAACCCTAGAAAATAGTGCATTCGTCCCAAATCCTTCATATCAAACTTTGTGGCTAGATTCTTCTTGCAGTCTTCAATGAGTCTGGATGATCCTGTCAGGAAGAGATCATCCACATATAATACTAAGATAAGTGGCTCGCTCTCTATGACCAGATAGTAGAGATTCGGATCCGCGTCACTCTTGACAAACCCCATCTTCTGCAAGTAGCCATCTATTTGACCATACCATGCTCTTGGTGCCTGCTTCAGCCCATCCAAGGCTTTCTTCAGTCTACATACATGAAACTTCTTCTCATGAGTTTCAAAGCCCTCTGGTTGTTCAATGTATACTTCTTCTTCTATTACCTTGTTTAGAAATGTCCTCTTGACATCCATCTAATGGATCACCCATCCCATCTGGACTGCAAGAGATATCACGGTCCTAATAGATGTATACCTGGCTACCGGGGTGAAGGTTTCCTCATAGTCAATCCCTTCATTTTGAGCATATCCCTTAGCCACAAACCTGGCCTTGTATTTTTCAATACTGTCATCCGTAGCATATTTGATCTTGTAGATCCATCTTGAACCTACCACAAATCTATCTTGAAGCCTTGACACCACCTCCCAGACATCGTTTACCATAATGGAGTTATACTCCTCCACCATCGCATCTAGCCAGCCCTGATGCTGAGCTACCTCTTTGAATTTGGCAGGCTCTCCATCCTGAGCTACTAATTCCTGATACCTGTCTCATTGTTTTCGCTCCCTTTTACTATTCCTTGGATCTTCGATGAAGTTCTCTGCATCACGTAGAATTTGACAAAGTTCCCTGCTAGTTCTTCCTTTGCCAATAGGTGCTTCTGTTTGCTCCTCTTCCTCATCCTGAGAATTTTCCTGAACTGAGGAAGGATTCTTCACTTCCACTGGTTGAAGAGGCATGACCAATGGATCCTCTTTCGACTGCTCCTTGGAAGGAATTTCGCGAGATCTTCTGAAAGCTCTGTCCTCCATGAACTTTACATCTCATCGTACTACTACCTTCCTGCTCCCTGGAAGATAGATCCTGTATGCCTAATGTTCTCGCTATATCCTGCCATATACCCCTTTTCTGAAGTCTAATCCAGCTTCTTCCTCTTTTCTTCTGGTATGTGACAATATGCCACTCCCAAATATCTTGAAATGACTGACTTCAGGTGTCTTCCCAATGAAGACTTTCTCTGGAGTAATCTTGCCCAATGCCCGATGAGGAGTCCTATTCTGAACGTAGATAGTTGTGTTGCATACTTCTACCCACAGGAATTTTGGCATATCCTAATCATACAGCATGGCCCTAGCTACTTCTACAATAGTCCTATTTTTCCTTTCTACCACCCCATTCTGCTCCGAATTATAGGGAGTTGTCCACTCTCTTCTGATGCCCTCCTTAGCGCAATAATCAGTGAAGTTCTTATCGACATATTCTCCACCATTATCTGAGCGCAAGACTTTGATTTTCTTACCTGTCAGATTCTCCACTAGAGCTTTGTACTCCTTGAATCGACAGAAAACCTCATCCTTGGTTTTCAAAAAATAGATCCAAGTTTTCCTCGAGTGGTCATAAATGAAGGTAAGAAAATACTCAGCATCGCTGAGAGATTTGACAGAGATAGGTCTACAAATATCTAAGTGTATCAATCTTAGTACACTCTTGGCCTTATGGTTTCTCCTAGGAAATACCACCTTGGCATACATTCCTAGAGCGCATCCCCTACATACATCATCTCATTCCGTACTCAAATCTAGAACTCCTGTTACAATGCTCCTGAGAATTCTCATAGCTCCATGGTGCAAGTGACCCATCCTTCTGTGCCATAGTTCGTTCAAGTCTTTGTCCCCATGACTGCCTATTAGTGCCATTGGAGATTCTAGTCGTAATCTGTACAGCTGATTACTTTTGATCCTGATCTGCACTTTCTTTTTCCAGCTCGGGTTTTTGACGTATACCTTTTTCTTGATGAAGTAGATGTCATAGCCCTTGCCTTGCAGTTGTGACATGGAAAGTAAGTTCATCCCCAATCCTGCCACATGCAGCACATTTGTGGCACAGAACTGCTCTCCCGATTCTGTTTGAAAAACTATGGTACGCTTTCCTACTGGAGTACACTTTGCCTTTATCCCCATGGTGATCTGAAAGTTCATCTTCTCTTCTATATATTCTAAGAAACACTCCCTGATTCTCGTCATATGCCACAAGGCTCCACTTTCTATATACCATACTTTTGATGATGCAGCACTAGTCATGCACGCCACTTCTTCTTCCAACCTGGAAGCCAGCATAGAGAAATCGAAATCTCTCTCTCTTGTGCAGTCTTCTAAAAATCTGTGTGAGTCCCCTGAGGTCGATGCCTCTGCATCATGGTCTCGACCCATAACTGATTTTCCCTTTCTGTCTCTGATTACTTGCTTTGATACCATGTGAAAATTCTATCACTGCAGCAACTAATTTACTTTTCCTACTTATTTCATCATAAGTTATTCATGAAATTACTTCGACAAACATTAAAATAAATATTGTTGCAGATATCACATCGTAATACAGAAACAAAAATATGCACACATTGACACAGTTATTTTGAACTAATGTCCCCAGAAAAACCCAATGTGGGAAAATCGGTGCAACAAGGGAGGATTTTATTATTCAGCAATATTTTTGTACAACAAGGTGCCAAACTAGCTTACCCACAGATAAACAAACTTCCAGCACTTTCCTAAACCCAGTGTAGGCCCTACTGACCTCTGCTACAGCCTGAAACCCTCTGTGTCAGCCTACTAAGGCTCTACGCAGCCTCTCTAGGCTTTTGCATCACTCCTGCAGCCTATGTGTGGATGACACAAGCCCTTCTAGCTCTACACAGTCTCTGTCGGCTATGTGTGGCTTCCTCTGGTTCTGCATCTGCCTCTTCTGTGCTTATCTCTCATCTCTTTGTTCCATACTTGCTGCCTCTTGACTGCTCTCCAGACGAGTGGTTCAAGTTCTCAGCAAACCCCGCTCTAGAAATTGAACTCACTGGTCTCCCTCATTGTATTCTCCAAGTGACCCTCAAGCCTCCTCTTATACTTTTTCTGTTGACATCTCAATGGCCGAGATTAAGTCCATAATCAATGACTAAGATTAGATCTGGCTTGATCCATGTCTTTTGGACCATTCTAACACAAATTCATATTAATACACATTAATATTTTATTTTCCCTAAGTTTAGACTTAGGGACCCCATTAAAAATATTAATTATTTTAATATCTATTGATTTGTTTAGAATCTGCCGAAACCCTTTCTGGGTATTGGAGATCTCATGTGCCCCAACCTCTCCACCAAATTTCGTGGCTAGAGCACATCTGAGGCTACCTCAAATCAACATCCTCTTATCCCCATTGATCACCTTTGTCTTCACTATTGTAAAACTCTGACGCAAGCGCCAAGCATAAGGTTCAGATCTTTTTCATCATAAGCCTTGGATTCCCAATTTCCCATTACTCTTTTTCAGAATTGCAACTAATAGGTTTAGCAATCTCATTATTTGGGTATCTGGGTCCTCAACAAACTATTGATTTACTGAGTGAAAAGGAAGTGGGTCTAATCAAGCACGTCTTCTGCGGGATAGAATTTGGGAGGGTTTTCATCGGATTTGGACACCTTCGGTTGTTTGGCATGCTAGGGAAAATTGCCCCATTCATTTTCTTGAGGGCCCAAATACCTCTTTTGTGATACATTTTCCATTGTTTGGCATGCTGGGAAAAATTGCCCCTGTTCTTTTCGTTGAGGGCCCAAATACCCCTTTTGTGATACATTTTCGATCTGGAAAAACGACCTACTCCCCTTATCAGTACTTTACCCTCTGCTTCCGCACCATGGTCATCTCTCCTTCTGCTGCTGCAGCAATCTCTTCCTCTAATATCAGCTACAGAAGACTTAGAGGCTTACTCTAAAATGCTACTTGGATCCTAATATAACATGCGTTGAGTTTTCAGGAGAAAATGACCTTGCCTCCAAAGAAAAAATAAGACCAAAAAGTCATGGATGTTGAAGTCCTAATGGCCTTATAATTTATTCCTGAGATGAAGCAGTATTTCTATTAGGCCCCTATACTACTAGTGTAACCCCTTATTGTTATTAGTACAACCCCCTTATGATATTGATGTACCCATGTAGTGCCCATATTGTTACTATTGTGCCCCATAGAAGCCCACTATTGTTTATTATGCCCTACTTATTATTTTATGTCGGCTCTGATTATATTATGACCCTTAGGGACTCCTATATATAGAAAGGAGGTCTTTTCATTTATATCAAAAAAGAATTGTCATGTATGTAAGTAAAGGAGGTGCCCCTTGAAGAGGCTGGAATTCTAAGGCGTGATCTATCTTTCTATTTTTCTTGAGTGGTTCAAGCTTGGATTCTAGGGTTTCGCTTGTTCCAAATAGGACTCCTGAATTACATTCCAAATAGGTGACCTGGGGAAAATCGTCATAACTTTCTCTCTAAGCATCAGATTGAAATTTCGTAAGAAGGTATAAAAAGAGGATGGATTGTAGTTTCTTGTATATATTTTTCAGAGCCAAAAGTCAAAACAGTGACTCGTGGCACATCGTGCAAGTTTTCTCTACTGAATTAGTCTATAATCAGGTCACTGTGGGAGATTTCGCATAACTCTTCCTCGAAGAATTCAATTTGGATCATACTAGTGGCATTGGAAAGAGGACACAGAGGGCTACTGCGGATCGCAATTTTAGAACTAGATGATCCAAAAGGACAGAGATACATTAGAGGGAATATCGAGCCCCTACAAAGTGAAAAAAGTGTAACCCCTAAAATCAAGAAAAGACGATATGGGGAAGTTTGATGGCAAGGATTCGGTAAATTGGATACTTCAGATGGAGCAATATTTTGATCTACATGGTGTACCACTGTTACAAAAGGTATGTATTGCATCTTCATATTTAGAACCGGAACAATTTTTATGGTATGAAGGGCTTTGTTCTCATAAAAAACTTGTTACGTGTTCAATTTTCACGGAGGAAATGATAGCACATTATGAGTATACAAAGAGCAACACCTTCTTTAGAGCAACACCACAACAATTGGAAAGAGTAAAAGGGCTTTGTGACATACTAGAAAGTAAAATTATGGCAACAATGAATTCTACCCCTCACAGCTATGAAGATGGAAGTGTTGTTTCTCCTAGCCTTCCACAACCTACAAGGGTTACACCACAACAATTGGAAGAAAAAAGAGAAAAAGGGCTTTGTTACAATTGTGATAGCAAATGCACTAAAGGTCATAAGTGTGCTGAGAAGAAATTATTTTACATAGAATATGAAGAGGAGGAAGAAAAGGATCAAGAAACATCAAAAGAAGAGGATATACGCCAGGACCCCACCCCAGAGAAAGAAGAAATGAATCAGACCATATCTTGTAAAGCATTGGCAAGAATTACCACTCCTCAAACTCTCAAGATAGAAGGACATGTCAAGAAGAAAAAGGTGCAAGAAGTGAAAGATCACATCGAGAAAGAAGAAATGAATCCAACCATATCTTGTAATTCATTGGTCAGAATTATCACTCCTCAACCTATCAAGATAGAAGGACATATCAAGAAGAAAAATGTTCAATAAGTGAAAGATCACATCGAGCATCAGGAAATGAATCCAACCTTATCTTGTAAAGGATTGGAAGAAATTACCACTCCTCAAACTCTAAAGATAGAAGGACATATCAAGAAGAAAAAGGTTCAAGCAGTGAAAGATCACATCGAGCATCAACAACAAGTTCTCCAACTTTTAAAGGATAACGCCACTTTGGTTCAAACTCGAATAAAACAACAGGTAGATCAACATCGTAGTGAAAAAAATTTTGATGTATGTGATTGGGTATTTTTACTGCTACATCTCAAGCAAGCTATTTATGAGAAGGAAATGTTGGCAATACTACATGCACTTAAGAAATGGCGACCTTACCGAATGGAAAGACACTTTAACGTAAAAATGGATCATGATAGTCTTAAATACTTTTTAGAACAACTATTATCTTTAGAAGAACAGAAAAATTGTGTCACAAATATGTTGGGTTATGACTTTGACATCATCTATAGAAAATGGAAGCAAAATTTTGTTGCAGATGCACTCTCAAGAAAGGATGAGGATGTGGAAGCATTATTTTGTGTTATTTCTATTATGCAACTAGAATGGATAAACGAAGCAAGGGATGAATGGAAGAAGGACGAAGAAGTATGGCCACTTATTCAAAAGTTGCAAAAGATCCCTATTCAAATAATATTGCCAGAAATTGAAGAGGAAAGAAAAATCATATTGGAACCTCGAGCAGTCACAGAAACAAGAACCCGACAACTACAAAATCAATCAATTTCAGAGTATCTCATAAAGTGGAAGAACTTACCAACTGAAGATTCCACATGGGAGGACAAGAAATTTATACAAAAGCATCAAACTACTCAAGCATTGAGGACAACGCTTTTTGAAGGAGAGGGGCATGTTAGGCCCCTATACTACTAGTGTAACCCCTTATTGTTATTAGTACAACCCACTTATTATATTGGTACCCATGTAGTGCCCATATTGTTACTATTGTGCCCCATAGAAGCCCACTATTATTATTATTGTGCCCTTACATTATTATTGTTATGTCGTCTCTGAATATATTATGACCACTTATACTCCTATATATAGAAAGGAGGTCTTTTCATTTGTATCATCCAAGAATTGTTCATTTATGTAATGTAAAGCAGGTTGCCCCCTCGAAGAGGTTGAATTCTAAGGCGTTGATCTATCTTTTCCATCTTTTCTTGAGCTGGTTTCATAACAATTTCACTGCAAGGTTTAGTTTGAGATTAGGAATGAAGCCACATGGTGTAAGTTTCCCAAGCAGCGTGAATACAGTATACCCCACTACTAAATTTTAAGCATATAGATAGGTAAATATTCAAATAATAAAAGTCTAAATTGTGTCATAAATTTCCTTCCTGTTGTGAGTCAATTGCATTAAAAGGTGCCTTGGTTTCAGAAAATAAATGACACCTTTTCAAGTGCATGTAGCACAAACAGCTGGCTATAGAATTTCCAAGCCTTTCTGGTGTATAAGTGATGGTTATGTTCTGAACTTAGAATACCCATGTAAACAAAGATAGAAACCGAAATCTAAATCCCTAAGACCAACACACAAGTACAGACATGAATGTTGTTATGTAGATGCAAACCAATTCTTTTAAGCATTTTGTAAAATATTTTTCATTCAAACACATAACAACTTCAGAGTTATAAATTTCAAGTCATAATTAAGAGAGGAATGTGATTTCCAGGCATTAAGAAAATTCACAACTGTTTACTGTGCATCTATAGTCATCATCAAAATAATAAACCTAACTCTGTTGTGCATGTACAAGAAAATTCATTAGAAATTTCATAAAAATTTAAGTCTCTTGTCCAGCCAATTAGGGCCAAGTTTGTACTGGTTAGGTACCAGTCTGGTTAGCAGGTTGTTCAATACCATGCCCAATCCAACGGGGCGATTTGACCAGTTATGATTCAGACAGGGCCTAGATATGAAAAAACATTCAAAGAATTACATTCCTTTCTAATGTTGAAAAATAAGACCCTAGTGCATGTTTCTACTCAGACAAACCACTAGAACACTTGCATAATAAATATAGGATAAACACCCAAGGGGGTCTACAAACAATTCTCCAGAGCTAAAGCTAAATTATTGGCACTTTTCATTGTCTGACACTGAGAAAGGGAAGCAAAAACACAGACTGAAATTTCAAATTGTAAACAATGAAAAAACATGGAAATTTTTACTTCTACTGTCATTTCAGTGATCACTGAAGAGCCTCAGTCTCTTAAGAAGACCCTCAAATTTGTCTAAGACTTGTTAATGATTGTCCCGCCATATCTCTCAACTTGGTTCTCAAAGGTAGAGAGTGCAATATTGATATGGAAATATGCACGGGTAATGAAATTTCTTGAAATAAAGATGCATATTCAGCACCCAAAAGCATTTGAACCCACAATGGCAAGCTCACATATAGGGCAAAGATTTCCTTGTATGACTGGAACAAAGCATGTTGTACAATATGGACAGGACACATCCTTCTGACTGACCATGGTATATAGGTGTCAAAGTTGTTGCACCACCAACAAAAGGCTTTCTAGAGTCAAAATCATACTTCAGTTTTTTGGCATCCTGCAGCTACCGCTCACATGCCTGCAGAACTTGTTGTACCTTTGTTGAATGGTTTGCAGGGGTTCACTTTCCAATAGTCATCAAGCAAAGTTAGTTGTTAATTGAAGCTCCATCACTTATAACAAACACCCATGGTATTCAGTAAAGCCAACCTCAAATGGAATTTTTGAAGGTTGCTATGACTAAAATAAACTGCAAGCTCTTTCTGTTGAACAGTAGCATCCTTAACATCCTTTCCCTTGAACTGCATCTGAAGAACCAAAACACAATTGCAAGCTCACATATAGCACATATATTTCCCTTTATGATTGGAATAAAGTGTGGTGTACAATATGGACAAGACACATACTTTTGACCACGGTTTACAGGTGTAAAAGTTTCTCCAAAAACAACAAAAGGATTTCTGAAGTCATAATTCAGTGTTTTTAGCATCATGCAAATGCCTCCCACATGCCTGCAAAACTTGTTGGGCCTTTTTTTCATGGTTTGCAGTGGGCTCATTTGCCAGCAGTTATCAAGCCAAGTTAGCAGTTGTACTGAATTTCCCTAGCAAACACCAATGGTGTTCAGCAAAGCCAACCTCAAATAGACTTTTTGAATGTTACAATGAGTAAAATAGGTTGCAAGCTCTTGCTGTTCGACAATATGATCCTTAACTTCCTCTTGACCTCCATTTGAAGACACATAACACATTCTTTAGAAATTCCAATCAATTTCTTCACCTTCTCAACCTCCTAAATAGAATCTACATCAATAACTAGAATTGCGTGCAAGATGGTAAGAAATAACCTTAATGCTTCACTAAACTTCCCATCTATTGTGGCTTTGTAAGCTAGTCTAAGTTTCTCATCTAAAAGAAAAAGCTTAAATACCAAAGCTCATGGACCTCTGACATTTGAGCTAGCAGTCTCAATCCAGCCTCCCTCTATTGCTAAGAAGACCACAGTGCAAAAAAAAACGCAGGAAGGTATGTATGGTTGCCCATAAAGATCCAAAAGCAAGGTTTTTAACTTTTAATGGAGTGAAATTCTTAATACCAAGTTGTTGACTTGAGAGTTGCATCGCCATATTAATGTTACTAGTAGCTGCATTCTCACCTGTAAGAGAAGATTTTCTATATCCAGATTTGAATTACTAGCATAAGTGGTGATGGTGTAACTAATGACATTATCAATTGTACCTGCAATATTTGCAGCTTAGACATTTGTAGGTAGCTTCAAATCTTCCACATCCCATCCTACCTCATCTTCATTGTCTCCTCTCACTTCTCTATGATCGATCACTACAACCTCGTCATTTTGTTTTTCAACTCCAAAAGTGTCAAGGTCTTAAACCCTATTGGTTGCAGCTCCTTCATCCTCTTCTTCATGGACTGCACCCCGTGCATTATCCAACCCACCAGAAGTGTCAAGGTCTTAACCCCTATTGGCTGCAGCTCCTTCATCCTCTTCTTCATGGACTGCAACCCCTGCATTATCCAACCCACCCTCAAAAAGGCCTTCTATAACCCTCAATAAAAACCATTCATGATTGCAGAAAATTGATGGAGGAGGCACAATAAGTGATGATTTCTTTCCAGATGGTAGAGTGGGAAGATTGCCACCTAACTATTAAGTACAAGCATATTGGCAATCTCTGTAAGCCCATGAACTGCTACACTCACATATGGGTATTATGAAACTGACCCATAACATCATTTTATATTTCTGCAATCGCTAGCATCTTCAAAAACTTATCAATATTGTCCATGACAAGATACAAAAAGAAAGCCTTTCAAAATTCTTTAATCTCTGGTAAGCATATTCAACAACACTAGCGTTGCCTTACCAAAGGGCCTCAGTTCCAAGTGTATACTAGTGACCTTAACATCTCTCTGTTTTGCATAAGCAACATCAATTTGAATAGTTTCACTCTACACTGCTAAGTTAAACCATGCCTTCTCGTCTTTGAAAAAGTGAAGAGCCACTTCTGGGAAGCCCTTCAGATGCAACTAAGCAATCACTGCCAGTCCACAAATCAGTTCCTAATCATGCTCATAACATTGTCATACTTCTTTTTTATCAGTGTCAGCTTGAACATATACTCAGGCATCAATCTGTATGACACGGTTATTTCCAACTCATCCAAGCAATTGACAGAATTCCCAGACACCTGTGTTATACATACTTGAACATCAAGCATTCCAATAAGGCCACCATCTTTATTTGGAAGACAACAAAGCACAATTGTCACCCCAAGCACCACTCTTAAGTTTTAACACAAATAATCTTATGCAAAGAACATTGTACAAGCTTCTTGCTTCCAATGATGATTGCATGCTTGCTCAGCAAGGCTACATTTTCCATGTCATCTGACTAAATGTATTTAACAAATGGAATATGGAGGTCCCCAAGTACAATGTTGTGTTGCAAACCAAGGTCGTTGTATTTTCTTCCTGCATTGTGTCACTCTTTTGTCCCAACACTATCTTCTATCCCAAGAAGTAGGTTTTATGTTCCTGCACAGAAAATTGCATCCATAGCTACTAGACGAGTAGACTTCTTGAACACCTTATTTCTGCGAATTTTTATC
Organism: Pinus taeda; assembly: GCA_000404065.3. Classification (NCBI taxonomy): domain Eukaryota; kingdom Viridiplantae; phylum Streptophyta; class Pinopsida; order Pinales; family Pinaceae; genus Pinus; species Pinus taeda. The sequence goes on from APFE030019850.1 coordinate 88,972, forward strand.
ACTTGGTTATGACTCATGTCAGTGACTGCGATTGATTGCAAGTAGAAAAGGCAGTAGGTCCTCCAAGTCATTGTATTTTCTTCCTGCATTACATCACTTCTCCCAAGTCCCAACACTATACTCTGGCCCAAGAATAAGTTCATATCACCCACCATCAACATCCAAACGTATCAGGACAACATTCTCCATGGGGCTAAACAACACTGTTCATCATCCTTAATCAAATTCATGGATCCAACCCTTCTTATGTGCATAAGTTGAGAGTCTTTTTGAGTTGCAAATTGATGAGCCAACAAAAAATGGTCATTGTTGTAGTATAGGGTGCCATCATAAACAACAAAATAGTATCTTTCTCTTTCTAACTTGAAAACAATCATCCTACAGTCATGCCCAACAGCAAGAAGATTCATATCAAGATGTGTTGTGAGGATCCAAAAGCAATCATGGTCTCTACGAAATGTTTGGACACCTCTACATTACTTGGATACATCTCAAACTCAGATACTTTTATCTTCTAAATTTAACAATAATGTCGTGACATGGATGGAACATCACATGAGACATATAGTTCACATGCCCTTTTAAAAGTTAAAATATCCAACTTGCCAAGCTTGGTACCTGAGAACAAAACATACTAACTCTTCACAAATGAATTATCTACAAATTTTTCACGTGCCCTCCTAAAGTATTCAACTTCCCAAGCCTTGATCTCTGAGAACAAAACTAACTTTTCACAAATGAATTATCTACAAACTTTTCACATGCCCTCTTAGATTATCCAACTTGCCAGGCCTTGGTATCCAAGAACAAAACAAACTAAATTTTCACAAATGAATTACATACAAACGGAGATGCTACCCAAGAAAGAGGAGTAACACAAAAAAAAATTAATACATCTCTAATGAAATAGACATAACTTCACCAAGCAATTGAATCTGCATGCCATTCAATCTGCTTGGTGACCATATGCTCCTGACACAATCAATGGCAAGCTGGGATGAAAAGCAGTAGCCCAGTTCACTCCACGGTCATGACATTCCAAAACATATTTGACAACAGCATCACCCTCTCCAAAAATATCTGTGTTCATTTGTGCTAACCTTAATATCATCAGTAGACAGTTTTCCTCCTCGGAGCACAAATATCCCATACACAAATTAGTCTGATCCAAGGTGCTTCAAATGACCAAATCTTCTTATGATGAAAATATGCACACATTACACATAAAATGTCGCCAGTAAGGTCAGATACAAGTTCAAGAATGCCAGTTCCATATCTTTATTGTTTGTTCGTCACTTGCACTGACAATCCAAGGATACTCAATGTGGAACTTAACTCTTCGGATATAGGCAGTGGTGCATATAGTAGTTCCATATATTGATCTGAAAGTCATTCCCTGTAACATTAACAAGTAAATTGGAGTTATAACAACTTTTCATAATTGTATTTTTGACTGTTATGTCAGATCATTTAGAATCAAAGACACTACTCTTTAGATGGCCTAAATATACACACACAATGTATACATAGGAAGCGACACGGTTGGGAAGCTTCGCTAAACCTACCAATTCTAAAAATATTTTGTTCCTTGGATGGGAGAGGGTGGGAATTTTTCTTGTAACTCTCCTTTGGCTAAGTGGTTGCACTGTAGAATTTCCCACTGTATATCACCTAATAATGCAATATACTAAAGCAAAATACTTGATCTACTTCTACAAACAAACTTGCGGAAGCTTAATCAATTTTGAGCAAGATCAAATAGAACACATATAACAAAGAATGAGAAATCAATCACACATGAACATAGAAGAATACTCTGGGGAAAGCCTTAGCTAAAAACCTTGTTATCTGTATTATCATACAAGTGGAAATATCTCCAGATTACACAAAGCTTTAGCTCACAAGCTATCTAGCTCTCAGTACAATCCCTCAATGCTGCTCATACACTAAATAGACACAACATATGCCTTCCCTCAGTCCTCCAAGCCTCCTATTTCCTTGCGCAATTTCTCTTGGGTCCTCTGGCTGCCACCTGTGTGAATTCACCTCTTGCACAACTCACCAAACTCAAAAGTAACTGCACAATCTCCAAGGAATGAATTCCTTCTGCATGCAAGAGATATCCTCAATGGAATATTCCTGCAACTAATAGTACACTGGCCCATCCTCTGATCTCAATTGGGTCTCTGACTGAACTGACATGCATGAGTTATTTATGAGAGAATATTCAGTTATCTGAAGTACAGTAGTTACATGCATGCATGCATTAACTAACTGAACTCACAATCAGTTCCACAAATTGTTGGAACTAATCTAACTGGACTTAACTCAGTTAACTGAGCTAACTAATTACAACTCAAAGTACAACTCCTCCTGATCACTTTAATTAAGGGATAACTTCCTCAATCAAAGGGAAAACCTTTGCATGTCTTCACATAGGCTTCATGTTTGATTTTTTATTTTTCCAACAGCTGCTAAGATCAAATTCGAATTTTAATTCTCAATTTTAGTTCAGGGATTAACTAAAATTGGTATGTATCCTGAAATGATATTTATAGCAATGCTATTCTTAGCACTTCTATATTTAGCATTTCTTGTTGCTATTTTCAACACTCCCTTTGAACAAGAAAGGGATTATCTGTCACCCCAATCCTATCTCTGTGGAACTCGAATTTGTATTTTGACAATGCCTTGGTCAAAATATCTGCATCCTACTCCTCGGTCGAAACATACAACAACAACATGATCCTCTTCACCACACAATCTCGAAGATGATGATACTGGATATCAATATGCTTGCACATGTCATGAAATACTGGATTCTAAGAGAGTTTGATTAAACTCTGATTATCGCAATAGATCACAGTTGAATCCATCCTCTCACCAAACAATCCAACTAGAATTTTCCCCATCCAAATGGCCTCACATGCTGCCTGATTGGTAGCCATGTATTCAACCTCTGCTGAGCTAAGTGCAACTGACCTCTGTTTCCTATTGTACAAAGAAACTATAGCTGAACCTGTTAGTGTCAGTGTCTTCACACTGCCATTAGTGATAAAAAATCTGCTCTTTTGCATTTCATAGTAGAAGTCTCATTCTGATGAGGTTGCATTCCATTAGGTCATGGATCCACTTATGGTAGGTTTTACTTCAGTTTTTCCCTCATGATATGTACTTGCTGATCTTCTTTCATAATTTTCAGTCATGATTCATGTTCATTTTTGCAGTCCATTTCATCAAAACCTGGGGTTTGGTCTCATTAGGTCTTAGGGTTTGGTTTCTTTAGGTTTTAGGGTTTTATCATGGTCAAAGTCAGTTATTTCATGCCAGTAATGATTAGCAAGGATATGAGGAAACTAATAATCATTGTTAAAATCATAATTTATCGGTTGAGACACTGAATGTAGTTCTCACCTCAAAACTTGTTTTGAGGTGAAAATGGAGTATTATGTTTTTTATCTTTCATCATGATGTAATTTTATTGTTTCTATATGTAATATTTGTGAAAACGGAGTATTATGTTTTTTATCTTTCATCATGATGTAATTTTATTGTTTCTATATGTAATATTTGTTCCCAAGCTCCTCCTAAAACTTGTGATGCTGCCAAGTACCTGCCACTGCAAAAATCAAGTGATTTTCAGCATCAATTCATTTGCCAAGCAAAAGAAAACAAACATGAAAAACAACACATTGTAAAAGACAACTAGACATTATAAAAGTGGGTTTTCACAAACAAAAATCAAAAGGTGAATTATATAAACCCATCTTCCTATTTTTCATGCTATTGTGTCATTATTGAAGAATTGAAGAGCCAAGAAGAGAGCAAAGGTTGATTTTCAAGCGTTATTGAAAAAAAAGAGCAAAAGCGCTATGTTTTTGGAGTTTTGGAGCGGCGTTGTGCTTCTAAGGGGTGGCGCTGTGCTTCTAGCCAATTTTCGCAGTGTAAAAATACACAGGCGCTGCGCTTTCAGGCCGGCGCTGCACTTTGTCCAACAGAGCCCCAAATCACCACAAAACACCAATTCCACCTCAAATTTGCCAAGTTTACCTTTCTTCAAGTAAGTACATCAAAATTTCTTGTGGTGTAGGGTTTTTACATCAAGTTTTTGTGATTTTTCACTCTTAAAATCAAAACCCTAATTTCTAAGGCAAAACCCTAGTTTCCCTACAAATTGTCTCATGAATTGAAATCCTCACTCTACTATTGTTTTCTTACTCTATCCACTTTTTATTTCTCCCTACACTCCACTCACATTCTCCCTAAACCCCACTCCCACATCCGTTCTCCCTAAACCCTATTCTCACACTCTCCCCAAATCCCCTCATCCATACACTCTGCCCAATACATCCTCCACATCAATTATCCATAACCAGCCATATATAACCATATTGTTCACAGCCAAAGGAAAACAATGGAAAGAGACATTTACTATGAGTATGAAGAAGAGACACTCAGTGACATCTCCATGGAGAGACATCGACAATAGAGGAAGCCCCATAAAAGAGGAAAAATCATCATAGAGGAGCCCACTAGCTTGAGAGAATTACAGGCCTACCCACTTGTAGTTTCTTGTTTCAGGCATCAAGCATGTTTTGAATTTTGTGAGATAGTGGAGAGAGTTCAGTTTCACCACGAGTTGGACAGACTTTTTGTGACTCATTTGCATAACAATGAGGTGACACTTGCCGTAATAACCTTCACAATATCATCAGTTGTCATTTCAGCTAGAATTCCTAATGTTGGTGAAAAATGATACAAGGGTCAGGACCTTGATGAGAGTTACTATGAGCCTTATATCAAGGCTAAATATAGAAATCAAATGAAGAGGTTATTCCCCTTTAAGTTTTTGGAAAACAGGTATGTGCCTTTGATGATAATTATTATCAAGTACTTCACTTGTGAAGGTAGGTTCTCCCGGTTGTATGACTATCATATTAGAATCCTCATGCATTTCACTAGAGTAAAGATGTTGAATCTCATAGTAACTCTAGCAACTGCTATGAAATGATTGATTATTTTCCTATGAGGTCTAGAACTCATGAATCTATGGAGAATCATGTTCTAGACCTCACAGGAAAATAATCAATCATTTCATAGCAATTGCTAGAGTTGCACTTTGCTTACCCTGGGAATGTAAAGAGGGCACTCTACCACAGAAAATAGATGTGATCCTCTGATAATAGCAATGTTGCACGTTGCTTACCCTGGGAATGTAAAGAGGGCACTCTACCACAAAAAATAGGTGTGATCCTCTGATAATAGTTATCAAGAAATTAAAGGATCCGAGTCTATCATTTTATTGCACATATGATGGCACTCAATGTACAAAAATGGTTACCCTGTCCCAGCAATTGGGATAACCACATATAAAACATGTAGATTTAGATTGACTCTAAATAAACCTGCCGAAACAGTACCCATGTATAACACATATCATGGATAGTTTTAGTAATTCCCAAGATTTGCTATGTTGACTTCAGGAGTTCAAGGATTCCAATTAGACAACTTTTAAGCAAAATAGACAGAGAGACTGATCAAATACAATTCAGCCTATGTAATGTCTTTTAAGAGAGATTGGTGAACAATGTATGCGATTTCAAAAAATATATGTATATATCACATCCAAAAGCATGTCGAGTCTTGGCACAATACAAATAAATAGAAAGCATCGAACACAATATGGTGCCTAGGTCAACAGGAGCTGGACAGGAACTCACATCATCTTTACCAGTACTAAGAAACTGGTAAGGTTTACTAACATTATCTTGCTTATAGATCGAGTAAGGCAAGGAAAGGGAAAGGGAAGGCGTCCCGTTCCAAATCGAGTTCTTCCCTTGTTTCAAAGGTCCAATGAAACCAAAACTGGAGAATCATGTTCTCAGATTAGTAACTAGTTACAGGGCTTTTTAGGTCCCATATATGTATGTATGTATATATACCCTGTAACTAGTTACTAATCTGAGAACATGATTCTCCAGTTTTGGTTTCCTTGGACCTTTGAAACAAGGGAAGAACTCGATTTCTACCCACCATGGGAAGAACTCGATTTGGAACGGGATGCCTTCCCTTTCCCTTTCCTTGCCTTACTCGCTAAGGTCAGATTTTCTTCATCATCATGCTTTGATGAAGATCCATCTCTGGGGCTTCTCCTTATCTCCTCCTGTATCAGATCCGACCAAAGTTGTTCCCAATCTGGCAGTTTATCTCTTCCATTTACTGAGTCTTGGTGGCTATGCCAACTCTTAGGAAGACCGAGGAGAGAAAGACTCACCATGTCATCATCGGCTGTCGTGATTCCTACACTTCCAAGCTCATCCCTACAGGTGGTGACCTTGTTCAGATATGTAGATATCGTTTCGCCCTTTTAACACTTGATTTTCCGAAGCTTGTCTTTCAGCGCCAGCTTCCTAAGAGTTGGCATAGCGACACGATCTCTACAAAATGCAAGCCATTTTTCTACTGAGTGCCCCTTTGAAACAAGGGAAGAACTCGATTTTGTACCCATAACGACACGATCTAGACAAAATGCAAGCCATTTGTCTATTAGGTGCCCCTTTGAAACAAGGGAAGAACTCGATTTCTACCCACCATGGGAAGAACTCGATTTGGAATGGGACACCTTCCCTTTCGCTTTCCTCGCCTTACTCGCTAAGGTGAGATTTTCTTCATCATCATGCTTTGATGAAGATCCATCTCTGAGGCTTCTCATTATCTCCTCCTGCATCAGATCCGACCAAAGTCGTTCCCAATATGGTAGTTTCTCTCTTCCATTTACTGAGTCTTGGTAGCTATGCCAGCTCTTAGGAAGACTGAGGAGAGCAAGACTCACCATGTCATCATCGGCTGTCGTGATTCCTACACTTCCAAGCTCATCCCTTCAGGTGGTGAGCTTGTTCAGATATGTAGAGATCGTGTCACCCTTTTCACACTTGATTTTCTGAAGCTTGTCTTTCAGCGCCAACTTCCTCTGATCACTGCTATTCTGATATATATCCTTCAATCTTTTCCACATTGAGAACGGTGTCTCCTTCCCATGGAGACTCGAGACAATGTGGTCTCGAACTCCCTCTAGAAGAATCCTCCTCACTCTAGCCACACATTTCTTCCATTCCGCCAATTCTTGGGCATTAGCAACTGCTGGCTTGGGGACTTCTTGATCAATGAAGTCCTTCAAACCATTTTCCTCTAATACTGCTTCCATGCAATCCTTCTAGACTATATAGTTCGAGCTGCCATCCAGGGCATACTTGAGTCTTAAACCGTTGAACACCATTGGTGAAATTTGAGATGTGATAAGAATTCGATTTCTATAATCAGGAACTTCAAACTTCGAACTTCTCCCTTCTTTGTATATAGTTCTTCACTTTGATCACCTTTGCTCTAATACCATGTAGAATTTCCCACTGTAGATCACCTAATAATGCAATATACTAAAGCAAAATACTTGATCTACTTCTATAAAAAAACTTGCGGAAGCTTAATCGATTTTGAGCAAGATCAAATAGAACACATATAACAGAGAATGAGAAATAAATCACACATGAACACAGAAGAATACTCTGGGGAAAGCCTTAGCTAAAAACTCTGATCTCTGTATTATTATACAAATGGAAATATGTTTGGATTACACAAAGCTTTAGCTCACAAGCTATCCACCTTTCAGTACAATCCCTCAATGCTGCTCATAGACTGAATAGACACAACATATGCCTTCCCTCAGTCCTCCAAGCATCCTATTTCCTTGCGCAGTTTCTCCTGGGTCCTCTAGCTACCACCTGTGTGAATTCACCTCTCAAACAACTCACTAAGCTCAGAAGTAACTGCACAATCTCCAAGGAATGAATTCCTTCTGCATGCAAGAGATATCCTCAATGGAATATTCCTGCAACTGATAGTACATTGTCCCATCATCTAATCTCAACTGGGTCTCTGACTGAACTGACATGCATGAGTTATTTATACGAGAATATTCAGTTATCTGAAGTGCAGTAGTTACATGCATGCATGCATTAACTAACTGAACTACCAATCAATTCCACAAATTGTTGGAATTAATCTAACTGGACTTAACTCAGTTAATTGAGCTAACTAATTACAACTCAATGTACAACTCATCCTGATCTCCTTAATCAAGGGATAACTTCCTCAATCAAAGGGGAAACTATTGCATGTCTTCACATAGACTTCATGTTTTATTTTCTACAACTAATTAACTCAAGATGAATTAATTAATTATTTTACAAACAACTAGTAAGATCAAATTCGAATTTTAATTCTCAATTTTAGTTCAGGGACTAACTAAAATTGGAATGTATCCCCAAATGCTATTTATGGCAGTGCTATTTTTAGCACTTCTATTTTTAGCATTTTTTGTTGCTATTTTCAACAGGAAAACCATCCTATTGGGTGTTCATTTGGTTTATTATGGCTAAGGAAATTGGAAAAGGCAATGACAAAGACTTTGGAAAGACATGAGACATTTATTTATGAAAATAATAGAAATTAGGAGAAAAAGAAGGTGAAAGGTCACAAGTTGAATGTGAGAAGGAATTTGAAGGAAAATAATGGAAAATGAAGAAAATAGAGGCCTCATTGATAAAAAGGATTCCGAGGATCAGTTGGAAAACTTTTGGTCAACTTGAGAGCAAGGAAGGGAAAAGCAAGCAAAGGAAGGACAAGGAAAAGAAAGGAAAGCAAAGAGCAAGCAAGGAAGAGCAAGATCAAGTAGCTACAACAAGATTCTTTATAGGTATCGGTTTGCATGTGTGATTTCCTTGCAAGATTTTGCAATCATGGTATTGCATGTGGTTCTTTGCTGTCATGGCATGGGTTTTTCCAGGTGTGAAAGTTCTTTAAGCCTAGCCTTGCCATTTCCAGATAGCATGGTGTGATGGGGATCTCATGTTTTGGTTGAGTTGGATTATCGGATGGATTCGAAGGTGATTGAGGTGGATCTCCAGAAGAAAGAACACATGGCCTAGTGATCCATGTACTAGAATGTGGATTGTAGTAAAGCCACTAGCCTAGTGACCCCTGAACCTAATTGTGGGTTGCAGTAAAGCTAGGTATTGTGTGCCTCAGTGGGACTAGGAATCCTCGACTGGTTAATGGTGGGATATACGGTAAAGCCTATAGGTGGTTTCCCTTAATTAGGCCTAGGAATCCTTGCTGATGAATGGCGAGATATATGGTAAATACTAGACAGTGGAGTCTCAGTTTAGGTTGAGAAATCCGGTGGCATCCATGCTTGTTTTGGACTAGTGGTCTGGTGGAGATCATGGTAAATCCTACTATTACATGTTTATTGTGTTGGCTTTGTGATCCAGTGGGGATTGTGGTAAAGCCTGGTTTCTATTGATGAGGGTGAGGTGGTTTAGCCTCGGGAAGCCTTGCTTGGTTCTTTTGGTTTGAGTCCCACATTCATGCTTGAGATATCGCATGGGGGTGATTGGTTGAAGAGAGATATGGCTCAGCCAATCTATGGTCAGGTGGAACGTGGTAGTCCCATACCAGGTTGGCTTTTGCATTCATTAATAAGAGGTTCTTTCCTTGGTATCTTGTGTGTAAATGTCCTGGTTTATATGTGGATTCTATGGCTGATGTGTCCTTGATATTTCTGTTGTTATTATGCTGGTTATAAGCATGTGTTATGACAATGATGATGTATGGCTATCCTTATGTTTTGATTTGTAAATGAATGAACAATGTGTCTATGACTTAATAGATGATAATGCAACTAATGATATAAAGGAACAATGCTTCTTAATGATTCTCAGATAAGTATGAGACCATTATGCTCATATATGTTGTTTAAACCTATAGATTACATATTTGTGACATGTTTGACGCAATGCTTGTCATGTCTAGTAGGGGTCCAGTCTAGTCCTTGTTGATGTTTTTGAAAATGTATCTTTGTTTCGATGTGAATTTTCATTCTTGAAGGTGTCATAGAGTTCTGGGCAGTGGCTTGGGCTCTAGCCTAAAAAGTGGCACAAATCCTGGATACGCAGGCACAACACTGGGGAAAAGAGTCCGCAGATGCACCCATGCCCTTGTTGTGGGAGCATCCAGAGCCTCCCAGATGCACCCTTGTCCATATCAAGGGAGAGTCTAGGGGTTTGATGAACTAAAACTTCAGTTGGTCTCAAGGGTTGTTTACCTAAGTGGTTGGGATGACACTTGGGAGTTCTATTTGATGTGGAAGGTCTGTGTGATGTGTTCCACCAGTTCCACTTCCTTAACTGACAAATAGGGAGTCGAATAATATCATAGTAACTTCTCATCACATGTTTACCCCGATTAGCTGGTTACTTGGGTAGATGTGGAAGGAGGGTGTTACAAATTTCATGTTTACGATATGTGTTGATGAAATGGTTGTCTTGGTTAGTAGAGGTCAGATCAATCGTTGGTCGAGTGTTTGCATTATTAACCTTATTTCAGTGTTAATTAACTTTTCTGGAAGTTTCATGAAGTTCTCGGTAGTGGCCTAAGTCTTGGGCCGAAAAAGTGGCATAGAATTTGGGGTCGCTGGCACAAAACTACTTGAAAAATGCCACAGTCACATGCATGCCTTGTTGTGGGAGCGATTGGAGAGTCTTAGTCACATGCATGGCTTGTCATGGGAGCGACTAGGGGTCTAGATGAACAAAACATCAAGTTGTCTTAGGGGTTGGGCACTTGGAAGGGTTGGTTGTCTCCTCAGGGCTCTATAGCTCCCGAGGAAGGTCAAATTGGTCTTATCTTGTCGGTTCCACTTCCTTAACTATACTTGGGGAGTTGAATCAGATCATAGTAACTCTTCGTCACATGTTTACCTCGGTTGACTGGTTAGCTTGGGTAAATGTGGGAGGAGGGTGTTACACAAGAAAATATTAACTAAAGAAATCAATTATTAGTTTAGAAGAGACTATGAAAAATTAATATGGGACCAAAGTGAAGGTTAAAGGAATAACCATTAAAGAGGAGCCAAGTCATTGGAAAGTTTGTCTTGTAGAAATATTTATTAGCTTGAGTAACAACTAGAAGGGGATTTTGATACAACAAAAGATACTTGATGTCTATAAGAAGAGAACCAAAACAAAGTTTTGATGTATATAAGAAGAGGGTCGAAGCCCTAAGTTTTGGGGCCTCAATCCATCTGTTAAATGATCGAAGGCCTCAGGCCCTAAAGAGGCCGAGATAAACCTTAGTATGAGTTTCAATAGGCTGAAGGAGCCTCAGAGTTTGTGACAAGGGGTGAAGAAGGCCTTGTTGAGAATTTGGGAGGCTTATCAATTGTGGATAAATTTCTCTTTACATGATAATTACTTGTGAGTTTGTTAGCATTTTTCTTATTATGTTTTCCTTATTTCATCAAGCAATTACCATAATAAAACATGAAGATCACAAAAGACAAAGAACACAAGATATAGGCTCCAAGATAGGGAAAAACCCCTCTAAGGGGAAAACCCAAAAAAATTCTCTTCTTATAGAATCAAATCAAAGTGAGATAGCCAAGACCCTAGACCCTTCTAGATGCCAAGTTGAACCCTCTTTCATAGTGAATTCATCAACGACAAAAACCAAGTAATATATTCATCATTAAAGCATATCTTCAACAAGAGATACATCAAGGAAGAACTTCCACAAAATCAAGCTCATGAAGAAACCCTTCTTTCAGATTTCGACCCTACTTCCTTCTACGAAATTTTAGATCAGATCATGTGAATTGTGTGTGTCCAAATAAGCCCAACTCTCCTTCTATTTATATTGTCCGAAGGGGTTTGAATAGACATGTTCGTTGGGGCAGGGCCGACTTGGCATCTAGAGGGGTTTTTGACCCAAATTACATGTTTAATTTTTTTTACCTTTTTCTTTACAATAGTTTCAAATAGGACTTTGATTCTTTGACTCAGCAAATCCAAGTAGCATGAAGAACACACTTATCTAATAAAATAATAATAATAATATTAATAAAAAAATTCTTCTTTTTCCTTTACATGAAATATACAATGATATAAGTACAAAGATCATTATGAAGACTAAACCTAGTTACATTCTCTAACACTCCCTCTTAACTAGGGAGGTATTCATAATTCCATAATCGGTACAAGGATATTTCTCAAATTAAAATATTACCATAAGAAGAGTTAGATTGATAATCCATCTTTAAGCATCAACATCATAACTAACATTGTCAAATATCAACATAACAAGGCCTTGACTAACAAGCTCTAACTCTCCACAAGATTAGAGCACAATGTTGGGAGGCATACGTATGGACACCTAAACCTCTCAAGGCAGATAACCCATCTAGATTTTCACAAGGTATGTCCTTCTAGGACTATTATTATCTTGGATTTCTAATCCTCAAAGCATATTTGTCCTCTTTGACCACTCTTATCTTAAATACCCTATTAGATCCTCAAAGAGTGTCGGTCCACTGGATTACTTCCTATCTTAGATTCTCAATCCTCAAGGAGTACTAGTCCCAGATGCTTATCAATCCTCCATTCTCCCTCCTAGTGTGATACACTAGATGTATGAAGGTTAGTCTTTGCCTTGTGCATGACACATATGGAGAATATTGTGTCCACCATCACTCCCTTTCAGTGAAAGAGGAGGTCCTTACTCCTCAAACATGGAGGAGATTTCTTACTCCCTCTCAATCAGGGAGACATCATCACAATCCTTAGTTGGTCTCATACTTCATCAATGCATCAACTATGTGTTCTTTTGTGGATATCTTAGTGGTAGATGCAAGGGCTCATATTTCGCAATACATCATATCTGAGCTTCAACCTTCTTTGACATTTCATCTTCATGACAAGGTTTCTTGGGTCCTAATATCATCACATCATATCAAATTTCAACCTTTATTGGTTTTCATCAATCATCATGCAACTTTTATCATCAACTGGTTTATCTATCTTCTTCAAGGAGTTGAGCTTCCTCACAACTGCTAGTACATGTCTTCTTCCTTTATAATAGAGTTTTGCCTCATAAGTCATATAAACTTTCCAATATAAATTTACGCAACTATAGGTACATCAATATCATCCAACAAAATATCTCAACTACTATCTTTCCAACCTTTGCATATAATGCTGCAATATGCTTTTCCAAGGAGCCAAATCATATCTCAAACAAATCATCAGTATCAATCTTGTCAAATCAAAATGGCATCAAATCAAGGTGTCAAATTTCGCTACTTTCTCCCTCTAAAGTCAATCATTCCTTTGCATGTTCTATTTCACATTGCAACAAGGTTTTGCTTCACTTTTCAATCATCAATGTGTTCTTAGAATGTACTTATCAACTAGAAGCTTTAGGGTTCCTACAACCCCCTCTTTCCATCATGCTCATCATTATCAAGGGGTCATCATCAAGCACGAGTCTTGCTTTACTTTGTTCTTCCATCATTCTCATCTTGCTTCCATGATTTTGATAACCTTCATTATGTACTTGCAATTCTCACCAACAAGCACAACCAAGCAAAATATACAAAGGCAAGAGCATTATGTCAATCATGTCAATCTAGGGTTTGTATAATTATTCGAAAGTGTACTTCTAGGGTTCTAGTTACAAACCTTATATATTCCTTGAACTTACCCTTATTATGGTTTTTATTTTAGTGGAAAACATCTTAGGGTTTTGACTTCAAGCCCTGGGTTTTATTCAATTCAACCCTTGCTAGGGTTTTAACACATACCCTAGATTATCCTTTCAAGATTTAGTCTCGCAAACTCTAGATGTTATTTCCTAAGAGCTAGGGTTTCCTTAGTTAAGGTTACCAAACTATGTTTCAAAAACCCTAAATACCAAGGGTCTTCAAAACTTCACAGGTTTACAAGTCCTACAAACCATAGCGACATTATAAACATCACCTAGGAATTGCAAAAACCCTACCAATATATTGTTGACTGCAAAACCCTAACCATAATATTGACATACCTCATATTCAAAGACTACATACCTCTAGTGATTATGGGGAGCTGCTTCAAAGAGATATTCGAACTTTGCAGAGATTTGGTTTCACATGTATCAACTTTATTTGAAAAGACAACTTCATAGCATGGGGATTAACGAATCCATTCATAGATTATTAAAGCTTCAATATTTAAATATCTAAGTCAGCTTCATGGTGAAGTTCATATTCTTTATATGTATGGAAAAACTATTGTAACAATCTGGTCAGCTTCATGGTGAAGTTCATCTTCTTTATATCTATAGAAAAGCTATTGTCACAATCTTTCATTGATATGATGACATTTTCATTTCACCATAGAGACTTCACCTTATCACTTGACAACATATGTAATTCTTACTATCATACTATGATGTGGGTCACTGTCTTTTTGCAATTTAAATCGTGTTACATAAGACTTTGTCTCATTGATAAATATATGTCTTATTTGCAATTTAAGTCGTTGTTACATAAGACTTTGTCTCATTGATAAATATATGTCATTGTTAGGCAATAGGGTCATTGTCAAGTCTCCAAATCACATCTCCATAATGCCACATAGCGTTGCCATAGTGATGTTGTCACAGAGTTAACACCATTGCAAAACGATGCTACTTAATAGATATGCTAAATGATGAACAATTGCGATGTTTCTGACAATGTCAAACATTGTGTAATGATGTCACTGTACTGTATTGGAGATACACGTCAACACAACGAGAACCTCGAGCCATTTTATAAAGCATGCCAGTCAAAAACAATGTCACTGTTATATGATGAAATGCACAAATCTGAATCATAGGCTATATACTTGCTACAATGTCAAACAATGATGCCAAACAATGCCACTGTAATGCAGGACCTGAGCCACAGGAAGGATTCTAAAAATGATCCACGGAAATATGTGAATGTTATAGAAGCATATGATCACGGGAATCAAATGATACGGACTATTGTGTGATGCCATTCAGATGTGAGTGCGAGCCAATCATAATGAAAACCATAAACATATAATGTGACTCTAGGCCACTGTAATATATATGCAATCTTAGAAAACGAGCCACAAGCATATGTAGCGATGTCAAACATCAAACCACAACCACTTAGAATTATGAATGCCACTGTAAATTCTCCTCAAAGATCAATGCAAGCTTCTGAGATTGTAATGCGAGCCTTTGATTTTTCTATCAAGACATTGTGTAACATATCACTATATAACAAGTGTAATTCATACCACAGTCATGTATGTGTGTTATTACGAGCCACTTTGTACTATGATCACTACTGAGACAATGATCAACTCATAAAATCATGATGCTAAAGTGTATAGTGAGTCAAGACGGACATACAATGCCACTGTTGATGCGATCATATAGTACCACTCTAAATTATTATGATGCCACAAAGTCATACATTCACGCGTAGTGAGCCACCCCAGGATACAAGCTAGAGAATATGAACCATAAGCGAGCCAACATAGAGAAGATCAAGCGATAAAGCTCCAGGAGATATGAGTAAGATTCACAAAGATAATCCGAACCAAGAGCGAGATGTAACAGATGTTAACAAGCCATAATCCATTGTAATCACAAATAAAATATACCTGAGCTACATTGTAATGCGAATTTCTTGCCATAGATAAATAAGGGACTCTTCAATACGAAACAGAGTGCAAGTTATTAAAACAAGAAGCCAATGTACCGTCATATGGGAATCACTGTGGGTTACCGAGTCATAAATATCATGAGCGAGATATATTATTCGATTCATGCAGGTACAGGAATATATATTTTCAAAGTGTGCGTGATCCATATCAGAGTATGCATAATCCATATGTAATATCCATACTAATGTGAAATCATGTAGAGCATATAAGTGTGAGATTCAAGATCCTGCACAAATTATACACAGAGCGAAACAATTCACAAGGCATGCGAGCTACAAGGGTGAGAATACGAGCCACATCGATTCTTGTGAACCACAAAGTAAAAGAGCAAAAGTGTGGTAAAGTAAAAGAGTAAGTGTGGTCTCCTAAAATTTTAATGTGTAATGATCCATTGTAATAATAGAGCGAGCCTCAAATGGAGAGAACCATGGTTGACAATGGAGCCACAGATACGTACAGAACAGTTCTCTGAGAAATCCAAATGCCAATAAGTGATCTTTAGCCTCTAACTTCAAACCTTAGTTCTTATATTATGTTGAGAAATTGGGATGCTTATCCATTGTGGACATATTTCTTTTTACATGATAATTATTTTATGTTGAGAAATTGGGATTCTTATCCAATGTGGACATATTTCTTTTTACATGATAATTATTTGTGGGTTTGTTAGCATTTTAATTATTATGTTTTTTTTCTTTCATTGAGCAATTACCATAATAAAACATGAATATCACAAAAGACATTGTGGACATATTTCTTTTTACATGATAATTATTTGTGGGTTTGTTAGCATTTTAATTATTATGTTTTTTTTTTTTTTTTGTTTTGTTTTGTTTTTTGTTTTTTGTTTTTTTTTGTTTTTGTTTTTTTTTTTTTTCATTGAGCAATTACCATAATAAAACATGAATATCACAAAAGACAAAAGAACACAAGATATAGGTTTCAAGCAAGGGCAAAACCCTTCCAAAGGGAAAACCCAAAAAAAATCTCTTCTTATAGAATCAGGCAAAGTGAGATATCCAAGACCCGTGACCCTTCTAGATGCCAAATCGAACCCTCCTTCTTTGTAGCGAATTCATCAACAACATATTCATCATCAAAACAGATCTTCAATAAGAGATACATCAAGGTAGAACTTCCACAAATTCAAGCTCATGAAGAAACCATTCTTTCATATTTCGGCCTTCCTTCCTTCTGTGAAAGTTCAGATCAGATCATGTGAATTGTGTGTGTCCAAATGAGCTCAACTCTCCTTCTATTTATACTATCCAGAGGGGTCTGAATAAACATGTCCATTGGGGCAGGGCCGACTTGGCATCTAGAGGGGTTTTTGACCCAAATTACATAATTAAAAATTCTTTTTCCTTTTTCTTTACAATAGGTCCAAATAAGAATTTGATTCTTTGACTCAACAAATTCTAGAATCATGAAGAATATGCTTATCTAATAACATAATAATAATATTTATTATTATTATTTTCTTCTTTTTCTTTTACATAAAATATACAATGATATAAGTACAAAGATCATTATGAAGACCAAACCTAGTTACATTTTCTAACAGGCGTTAGGGTCTATTATAGTGAGCCAAAAAACCTCAGATGAAAGAAACAAGGTTGAATTATTTTAGAAGGTCACTGATTTGATTGATGTACTACGTAAAACCATTTTATCATGTCAACAAGGAGGCATACTTGGATCATTGAAACATACCCTATTTGTTTAATAAGATCACCTCATCAACAAGGAGAAGTCATGAAAGATACTTTGTCTTTACTAACAAGATCATGAGTCTAAGCCTCTATGACTAAGGCTGAGGAGTCTTAGGAAGTAGCCAAAAAGAAGTTTGAAATTATCTCTGTCTATTTTTAATCATTGGTCTGTGGAAGATACTATACATATGAAATAAGGTTGATGTTTTAGCATCAATGACAAGGTTGGGGTATTTCATGTAACTCATGCTTCTATCTACTAGGTTTGATAAGATACATATCATATTGTTTAAAGGACTTTGTTAGCACATTATAGTGAGGAGATGTTCACATATGAGTAAGAGGCCTGGGATGTAGACCTATAAAGAGATCAACAAAAGCAGTTTGATGTTTGAATGAAAGGTATGTAGCATCAATGGTTTTTGTTTGAAATCAAAGTTCCTTTGCCAAAATTCTTGAAGACTATGCCATTTGATCACCTATCAACATATCTGTCAATGAGGACCTAATATAGATCTAAGTATATAGTATGACTTGTATCAAAGTTTTTGGAGTTGTTGACTTCTAGTCCAATAAAGTAAGGTTGAATCTTAGCATGCCTTGAAGGTTGAAAAATCATTTATGCAAAATGTATCATGTAAGACTAAAACAATGATTGTAATCTACTTCTTAGTTAGATCATAGGATTGTAGCAATGATCTGTTCTGTTGCCTTGCAAAAATTACGAAGAAATTCTTGAAGATAAACAATTATAATAGTTATGAATGTTGGAGTACTTCACCTACAAGTCTGGTGATAAAATTCATAAGTGATATTCAATCATGTTCATATTGTTAGATACACCTCTATTCTGAAGAATAAAAGTCATTTCAAGAAGTAACTCATATTGTGGCTTAAAGTAAGTCAAAGCCACATAAGGGAAACATGTGATATATACACGTGTTGAACATTTAAAGTGTGATATAATGAACCTGTGCTTTTTCTTTGGAGATGTTGCATTGTATATCAAATGTGTTCACAAGCAAGATATTTTGAAAGCTCTTGAAGTATTGATGTCAATTGTTGTGATAATAATAGGGTATTTGAGTACTAAAGGATGGGACCTATTTTATGAAATAGGGATGCTCAAGATCACTATCACTAATATGAAGAAAGCACGCCTTGATGGGGCAAGTTTTCTCTTGACATGACAAACTTACAATAAAGAAGAAGTCAAGTCTCCTTCAAGTTTGGAGACCAAAATTCTCTCAAAAAAGATGAGTCATGTATAGAACTTGATGTGTCCTTATTATTACTACTATGATGAAGTATAAACTACTTGGGTTGAAAGGGTCAAAACCAATGCCTAGCTAAGAGTACATGGTTGCTAGAATAACATTACTAGTAATTCTAAAGCAATATCTAAGTATGTTATGAGTCTCCCATATTTATCTCTTGATAAAGACATCTCTTTGGAAGACCCCTGACCTTAACACATTTGCTTAATCTAATATCAAGATGGAATATCCTTGATTGTTTACCGAGGCATTGAGACTCTATGGTTTTTGGACATTTGGATATGGAAATGAGAATTGGCACATTACAAAGTTTGTTGGACTTGCAAGAGGTGTAAAATGAAACTAGGGTTTATACGAGAAGACTAAAAGTCTTAGATGTAAAAATCCTAGGTTTGTAGATAAAACCCTAGATCCGGATTAACGTTTTCGGTAAAAGAAGAAACCCTAGCTCATGCAAGGAAGTAATGAAATGATGAGGAAAAGGTTGATAAATTTGCAAGATGAATGCAAGAAGGCTAAGATCAAGAGGGAGCTAACAAATTCCCCTTTATCCTCAAAAGATAAGTATATTATATCTCTCTTCCTTAATTATTATTGTTATTGTTTTACTATTAGTTAGCCTCGTGTATTTGTATCCTTTGCTTCGTTATATTTGTTCTTCCATGACCTCCTAGTGAAGATTGCATGTACATAGTGAAGGATGCCAAAGCTTTGGAAACAAATGGAAGTAGTGGAAGAATGAATCAAATCTTGTGACAAGAGGAATTTCCCAGAATCAATGGTGTGTTGAGAGATACTCTACTAGATGAGATCCGAGCTTAGAGGGAGTAGGCAAATCAACACGTTTGGAGTATCCCTTGATTGTGTTGAAGAGAAGTCAATGGTGACTTCCAAATGGATCTACATGATCTAGCGTGTAGTAAATGGAAACATAGGCAAGTACAAAGCGAGATTTGAAGGTTCTCCCATAAAGAGCGAGAGGATCATGAAAATACATTTTCTCTAGTTGATAGGGTTTGAGTGGCATGAAGGAGTCTCTTGCTTGCAAAAAGTTGTAACTCAAACTTTTATTGATGGATCAAGTTTGATCCTATATGATTTGTTTCTGACAAAAGCAAAAGGATTCATGTGTTGAAAGGAGCAACAATGGTAGAAAGATTTGTTTTCATAACAGAGGTATAATTTAGGGATTCCTTACGAAACCTTATTCTAGCTTAAGAGGGAGTTGATCTCTGAGTTTGAGATAAAGGACCTAGATTTCATGCATTACCTCCTTGGAGAATAATACTAATATCCCTCATATATTTTTGGGATGATGGATTGCCATTGAGATTGTCAAGCTAGATAGCTGATATGCTACAATAACAAGAAAGTTGCAGTGGCAAAGGGAGTAGTCGAGATTGTTACAACATGATCTGTTTCAGAAAGAGCACCCAGTTAGGGTAATCAGAAAGTAGTCGATCAGCTTATGGTTGAGCCAAGGCATGTGGATCGACATGTGTTGAAGTACCAACATGGTACAGTTGGTTATGGCACCACCAATTATGGTTTGAGTTATGTCTAAAACAGTGAAGTATTGCTGCAAGGATTCACAAATTCAGATTGGGCAGAGAGTGCAAAAGACAAAAAGTTTGTTGGGATATTACTATAGTTTGGGCTCCATTATGATTTATTGGATGAGCAGGAAGAAGACATCTTTTACACTCAATACTACAAAGGCCGAGTATATTGCAACTTGATTGGAAAGTTGTGAAGTAGTATGGCTTCATAAACTACCTACATGATTATTTGATCAAGTGCAGATGATGACCATGATAGGTTAAAGAACAATGAGATCTAGTACAAAGACATGGTACAAAATGGAGCATTATGGCTCCAATATTATTGTACAGACAAGTAGATTGTCCCATAATGAAGTCTGTATACTTCGAGGACAAGCTTGGAATGATTAAGCATGTCTTAGCAAGAGGGAGTGATGAAATTGCAACATCAAGGCAGTCATTTGGATAAGATTGACTAGGAGAATGGTCCAAAGTGTTGATGTGATAGCATCATGGACAAACATTCTCCCTGAGTCAAATATGTTGACCGAAATTAGGGAAAATGGTTCGACATAGGATAAACATACTTCTTATGTCAATTATATTGATTGCAATTAGGAAGAATGGTCCTAGAGGCCCAAAGTCACTCAGCTGAGTGGGTGCCTCTCAACATCAGGCTCATAACTCTCTAGATAGGTTGAGTGAGTTCATTTTGCATCAGGCCATAATAAATCATGTAGAGTGTGGCCTTTGGAGATTCACCATGTGTTAAAGATATTGACCGTAATGACAGTGAACCAAGAGTAGTTTGTATACCATGTGTCAGAGCGATCAAAATTATGGTGACTAGATGATGCTAATGATGTACCACATGTCAGGATTACTGACCAGGATTTTGGTGCACCATAGTTCAGAGGTATTGATCGAAATTATGGTAACTAGTTGATGTTGTTGATTTACCATGAGTAAAAGTTGTTGACCAAGTATAAATGATGATGATGTTGATGATGAGTTGTTATAACATTTTCCTAGAGAAATTTGTCAACAAGAGAACATCTAGATAGTCATTATGAATACCTCCCTAGCTAAGAGGGAGTGTTGAATTTTGTAGCTATGGTCGATCTTCATAATTCATATTTTGGTCCTTGACGTATATGTAATAATGTATATTGGACATGCTCTTCATGTCGATTTTAAAAAGAAAAAAATTGAATTCTAAATTTAAAATTTTAGCCCCAAGAAATTTAAATGGGCCCTCCAAGTCAACCTGCCCCTTGCCACAACTATTCATTCTCCAAAATCACTATATATATGCCATTTGACTTCCTCCTCTTGGGAAATTCAAATCACCATATAACAAAGTATCTTTTGTGATGGAGACAAGGAATAGAAGACTAAATTTGACTAGAAGAAGACCAAGTTATCTCTCTCTCAACCTCGCAAGTATGGAATTCCTCTCTACTACTGATTTCGAACGTGTGACAAAAAGGGTGAATTTATGGGCATCATTAAGCAACAGGTCTAAGTTTCTCTGGTACAAATTCAACCCTAGCAAATCATACCAGGCTGAGTTTATTGGGAAAAAGTTTGACTTAACAATTGGGGAGGTTGACCAAGACTTTCTTATTGGTTAGTTTTATATTACTTTTCACTAGAAGGATTAGATGTATCTCTATTGAATTGAATGATTTCTCTAAGGAAAAGGTTGTTGGGTTTTTCCCCCTTCCCAAGGTAAAATACTTGTGTTCTTGTTTGGCTGTGTTTTTACGATCTTACTGGAATTTAGTTTCTACTATTGAGATCTTCCGTGTAATTGTTTTATGATGAATATGAATGCAAGAAAATATTAACTAAATAAATCACAAGAAATAATTACTAGTTTAGAAGATCCTATGAAAAATCAATAGATTGAAGAAGACCTAAATATGGACGAGGTAAAAATAGAATGCAATCTAAATAGAATGACATAATAATTTGATAGATGACATTAAATTGTAACTTCAAAAAGAGAAGGAAGACAAGATTCAAAAATGTCACTAAAAAAATTGAAGAAGTCAAAATCAAACTTTATAATGTCAAAGTTAAATGTGATAGGATTATCTCAAAAGCAAATAATATTGAAGAACAAGCACAAAGAATAAAAGATGCCATTGTATCTAAAAATAAGATGGATGACATGGGTGTGAAAATGAAGAAAAACCATCACATGTGAAACCATATTGACACCCTCATCACTACAAAAGTTTTTAAGAAAGGCAAGGAGATTGATATCAACATTACTAAGGGAGGAGATGGGATAATCAACAATATTCATGGAATATGACATCACACAACCATTATTCGACAAAATATTGGATCTATGAATGTATTGGGGCATATGAAGGATGTTCTCCAATTCTGTAAGGAGTTATTGTGTTATTCATCTCTCATTAGAGGAATTTTGAGGTCTAAAATGGGTCTTAAGGAAAATAATATGATAATAGTAAAAATAATAAAATAAGTGATAAATTTTTAAAGGAAAAATAAGAAGAACTACTTTGTTTTTCTTTAATTGTATTTTCAACTTATATCCTTGAAGGTTCACTCACATTTGAAAGATGGGCACTTATTGTATCTAGAACTAGATTTTGCATCCAACGAGTAACGACTCAACATACTTTTGAGTAGATCCACATTGAAAAACTTGAAAATACATGTTTTTTTCCATGCATTTTCAATTTTTCTTGGTGCGGGTCTACTCATAAGTATGCAAAGTGGGTACTTGTTGGATGCAAAATCTAATTTTACATACAACAGATGTCTACACCTAAAATTTGCAAAATCAAAAAATACATTTTTTTCATGTATTTTCAATTTTTCTTAGCCTGCATCTACTCATAAGTATGCAAAGTGGTACAAGTTGGATGCAAAATAATTTTGCATCCAACGAGTGCCCATAGTTGAAATTTGAGTAAAGAAAAGCCAAAAATACATTTAAAAAAATAGTTTTCTTCTTTTCCCTCCAAAAATATTTACCCATGGGGTTGACATCATCATCTTGAATCGTATTGGTCCTTTTAAAGTTCATTTTCTTAGTACATTTTTAATTTTGTGGTTTATTTTTGACTTCAGAATTTCCCTATGCTTATTGGTCTTAAATTTTTGCTCCATGCTCACATTAGATGTACATGGTGTGTACTTTGGTTTATTGTGCAATCTCAAGTATTTGTTACATAACACCCAACTACATAAGCCAAATACATGGCAACCACTCATGCAAAGAGGATGTGATATGATTTAAAAAATTATGTTCATATGTTGACCTCTTATAGAGAGTTGTAAGGGTAGATTGTGACAATCAAAGTGTTGTGTTTTTGGCAAAGAACCTGCTTACCATTCTAAGACAAATCATATTGTAATGCAACACCATTTTATTAGAGACATGGTTAAAGACAAAGGTGTTGTTGGAGAACAATGATACCTTGAAAAATGTTGTAGATTCATTAACACAATTTGTGAATATTGAGAAGTTTTCTTGGTGCAAGTCATCAATGGGCTTAGCTTCCCCAAACAACTAATTATGTGGTTGTGCAAGTCCTATTGCAAAATGAGTGAGAGATTGTTGGACGTGTTGTGATCTTTGCATGTATAGATTGTGCACCCTAGCACATTTTTGCAAAGCCCAAGGTCATGACCTTAAATGGAGGGATTGGAGTGGGAACCCTTAAGAAAATTCTTTTGGCTCCTCATTTTACAGAGCCCATTATAAGCATATATATGGGTTTTGGGTGGTTTCAACCCATTGTTTTATACCCATTGTAATCTAATATTGTTTTTCAAATTGGGTTGAATACGATTGTAGAATGCCTATATATTGTATTGTAAATTACTTTTACTAATACAATGAGAAAGGCGTGCAACTTTGGGTTCGTTGGTTTTTTCAATTAATGATTTCTAGGATAAATTTTTGTGTATACTTTATATATGTGCCATTGTTCCTTTCTATTTTAAACTTTTGTTAACTTTCTTGAATAGGTTTATCAAACACTTCAAGGGAGCTTTGATCTACTATAGGTAGTGGGTTTGTTATCATTGACAACGAAGAAGATAAAGTAAGAATGCACATAAAATATGCAATTTGGGCGGGGTGGGGGGAGAATAATAAGGTGGAATACAAAGAATGAGCCATTATGACCAAGGTCGTGAATATACCATTGATGTCATTTGGTTGGGGGAGGGAACATGCATGAGTAAACAATAAGAAGATCTAGGTTAAGAAACTATAGCGATGATTGCCATTCTTCCTCAAAACAATGCTTGTTGGTGGTAGAGTCTAAGGCAACATGAATGGGTGCACATTGTGATATCTTTACCATCTAATACCTATAATTCAAGATATTGCTCAGTTGATCACTATTGGTGAATATGTGTGCATGAACACTATGATGTTCAAGTGTGTAGCGGCCCACATGTTGACAACACTCACGTTAAATCTTGTGAAGAAACTATTATTGTGTTGTCAAGGCTCAAAAGGGTGTAGATCAAGTGTATGATGTGCTAATGAGTGGCATTTTAATGAATCCATGAGTGTATTGAGCAATACATATTACTAAAGCAGTTACATGCACCATGTACTAGAGGTGATACAACTAGACAATGTCTCATGGTTGAAGTTTGGACTAGTCATGGCTTGCCAAATGTTTCTAATGAGAGTGTGCCTAATGTTGGCTGAAGGGACAAACTGTTAAATTGGCACACATATGGATATGCCAATAATTGGAATGCATGCAAAAATAATGCTTCAACGCCATCAAAAGTGGTAAATGATGGATTTGTTCATCGCCACCAATGGAAGGCAGATCCTCAAAGTGTTCTAATGAAGAAATGAATGTTAGGCTCATTATTATGCTTAATGTTGAGAAAGTTGAAATAACTTGGCATGAATAGAATATGTAATTAATAGTTCAAAAAACTATCATACTCATGGACTTTTTATTGGGTATCTGTTATATTATTTGTATGCCTATCTCCACATGCTTTACATTGTGCTTGCAAGGGGGTTCGTAAGGGGGCAAAATCCCCTTACGCTTGGATTCGGGGAAGTGCCCTTGGAAATTTTTTTTTTTGCATGTTTTTTTGCACCCACTTTTGTTGGTTTTTGGGACACGATTTTTGCTAAAAGTGGTTTTGTGGTCCATGATGGTTTTGTAGCTTCATTTAAGGAACTATGGTTGTATTCTAGATTGACGGTTTATGGATGTCGTAGGATATACATTGTATTGTAACACTGTACAAAAAAATACATTGAATAATTCTTATCAGTTTTCCCGGTTTGGGTTTCCATGATAAAATCTTTGTGTTAATATGTGTGTTTGCCATTGCATCTTTTTTTGTTTTAATTAAGAATCTGTTTACAACAATTAATTGTATAGGGGTAAAACCTACTCTTTCACAACGTGCATCATAAACTAATGCATTGAAGTAGTGATCAAAATAATGCTAGTGGGTGGTGAAAATGTAAAATGTGAAATAAGGATTATAGCGGATACAACTAGCTAGTGACATGGTCGCTAAGTAGCCTTAAAGAGAAAATAGGAATGAGAACTTGTTAGGGCATGTCTCTAAATCTACAAAGTAGTCACGATCTAAGTAATGTTAACCCATAGGTAAGGAAAATGTATGCTTTTGTCCTAAATGATGTGGCGAGCTAGAGAGACCCAAAGGGGTGACATTGTAATGGCATATATTCAACAATAAAACAATAGTATTTATGTGCACATTGGTGCACAAACACTTGTGTAGAAGGTGGTGCATTTGCTACAATAAAACACATATTTAAGTGTAAATTTACAATGAAACATATACTTAACTAAGTGTGAATTAGGCTACATAGATTTAGCAACTAACGATTTAATTAAATGTAGAAAATAACAAAACCAATATAACCATTTTGTAATTAAAAAACAAAACAACACATAGTTGAAACACAAACATAATAAGTCAATAAGGTGATGCCTTAATGGTATATCAACAACAAGAAACTATAATAATCTAACACTTGATTTTCATTCATTGAACTTCTAACATGGACTACTATGAAGTATATAAAAATCTAGTACTTCAAAGTGCAAAATAAAAATAAAAATATAAAAGAAACTTAAAATGAATAAGATCAAATAATTTGAGTGGCATTTGATCTCCGTTAATACATAGGGTTGATTATGGTGAGATGCTGAACCCCTCCTAACCATCAAGACATTAAAGTCTTAGAACATGCTTGCTATTTTTTTTTGTAAGCTTGGTAGAACTACATCTTCATCATGTCTAATATATCACCCTGATTGGGCGAGGAATTGCAGAGAATTAAACTAATGACTTCACATTAAAGAATGCCTTAACAATACACCCGATCACCATCTATCCAAGACCCCATATACAAAACATACTTATTGTTAATTACATATAAATAAAACCATTAAATCTGCATAAATAAGAACCTCACCTATAAACTAAACATATGCTTGCTTATTCCTAAATTTCTAATAACCTATCTAGAAATATATAATTTTTTTTTGAATATAGAATACTTGTATAAAGCACCCGACGAACTCTATCAATACTTACAATCCCATCATTACGACTACACGCTAACGTTCATACACGACAATTATATTGCAAATCCGAAACAAATCTATTAAAAAAGCTTATTTCATTAGAAAGATGATTCTCTCACTGCAATTAGACACTCCTGTAAATCGAGATTATTAAACTGTTCACTAAAAGGGCAGTACTTACGTTTTTAGTTTCGAAATCCCCTTCCTAGTTACTGAAAATTCAGGTAGGTAATGACAGTGTGTAGTATGGGTGTTACACTATTTTCTCAGACGCCAACCTCGATTGCATGCCAATTCAGTGTAAACTGCGAACCTATTCCACGCCTTCAAACAAGAAGCATCGGCGTCAAGGTTGGGGATTCGAGGAGGGGCTGGGGAATCAAAAAGAGTTTGGTCACTCGATTCTCAGCTACCGACAATGTCGCGCAAGCGCAAACGCAAGCGCAGTCGACTGCAGAGCAGCTTAAAGCCCAACTGGATGCTCTTCAAAGGGAAGCCGAGGAAGCAAGAGCCAGAGGTACTTCAATTTCTTAACAATTGAGAAACAGTTCACCTCTAATACCCTTTTTAATATTAGAATTCTAATACCCTTTAACGCTTGTCACTACCTGTCGTAGGTTCAATAAGTGTGTATTGGAACTTGAGTTCTCTCACTCCTTGGTAAAAATTTCAAACATAAATACCACCACCCATCTCACTCTTTTCATTCCTTGATTGTCTGAAGAAGTCCTTAAGAATTTCTTATATTCTGGATTGACTCTTTACTGCAGACGCCATTGAATTCATATTGGCCTTCTGATGAACAGACACTATTACTTATCTACTTTTTGTTGCCCACCTTGTGGGTTAGTCAAAAGCTAAGCAAGACATAACTAAGCTGGTCTGAACTCTAAGACATGTAGTCAATGTATCTTTGGGTCGAAAGCAACTGGTACATGGAAGTGGACTTCTTCTACTGACAATAAGCCAAGGCTACCATCCTTATCCTGTAAAATGGCAAGAAACCCACTTGAGGATGGGCGTTGATGTGCTCCACTGCTACGATGATGACCTGAACAGGGCCGACTTAAGACGAAAAATGGTATACCTGACATCGTGATCAAACATTCCAGTTAGGAAAAGTGCCGTTGTCTGCTTGAATAGCTTGTCAAAGAGCATGGGAGGGATTTGGGTCAGTTTCGAGTAGGTGACAGGCGTCTTCTCAATGGACCTTCTCACCTGAATTTGGTAGGGTGGAAACTTTGCACAAGTAGGAAGGAGAGAGACGAGCATGATAGTCTTTGAGTTGTCAAATGTCATGCCAACGTTAGTCCATTGCTTGCCAATCATCCGAAGGTAATTTGCTTAGAGCAGACGGGATTCACAGAGGACAATTCATTCTGGACAATGTTATAATTGTATGCGAAGGCATGGAGTGGGCCTAGGCCTTAACACTTTCTTCATGAAGATTGACTTTTTGAGAAAGTTTATGACTTCATCAAGATTGACTTTTTGAGAAAGTTTATGACAAGGTAGAATGACCGTTTATTCTCGTCATGCTTAAGGTATTGGATTTTGGACAATTCTTCCTCAGAGCTATCAAGGCACGCTTCTCAGAGGCCTCTAATTGTTTTTGCATTAATAGATGTAAATGGGAGGTGGGGCTATTCAAATCCATCCGACAAGGGTGTCCTCCAGCCCCTACCCTATATATAATGGTGGTAGAGGCCCTGGACTATCTCATGTATCATAGAGAGGGCCAAGGCTTAATCAAAGGCATTCACCTCATTGAGCAAGGTGATAGGCAGTTGGTTAATGGGCACTTTGCAAATGATTCATTCATCACGACCCTTGAGGACCAGAAATTGCTGGATAACACTAGACTACCTCGGGATTTTCTATGACACCTTAGGCTGTAGAATCTACTGGGCTGAAATGCAATGTTACAAGTAGAGGTTGCAAGACTTACCTGTCTGGCTGGTAGATCAAGGATGAGGATGAATCCAACCTGGCCAAATCTCTTTGTTCCTTGGTATCCTCTTTGCATTCTAAAGTTAACCTAAAGAACTTTGGAATGTGGTCATTTAGAGAGTCGAAAATAGATTGATAAATGAATGAAAAAGCCTATGGTGTTCGTTGCCAAATTTTAGATATGCATGATGGTGTTAGCAACCAATCATGTGTATTATTCCTTTGATGGGTACCTTCCACTAGAGCATAACAGAGGAGTGAAAATCTTTGCGTGGCTTTCTCTGGGTTAACAATGAAGGAGGCAGAGGATTTCATTGAGTTAACTGGGATTTGTGTTGCAACCCTAGGGATTCAGGTGTTATGGCCCTCATTCAAGTGCTACATGCTAAATGGGTGGTTTGAGTCCTAGAAGGGAGTGAAGCCTAGAAGGGGATTCTAAGAATCTGCACTTGATCTGGAGGCTCCCTCAAAAAAAATGTCATGGTGGTGCCTCAATCTTCAAACGCTTGTTATGACCCCGACCCAACCGAAAGTTAAAAGGCCCTTTGTTGTTCAAAGTATTTGGAAAGCTAGGGAGGCTGTAAAATCCAAGATAATATGGGCTATCATTTAATGACGACTTGTCGTAGCTGTTTCCAGTCTTGTTGCTTGAAGAGAATGCGGGCCCTTGGCACTTACATTTTTTGGACAAGGTCTCAACTCTATCTGAGACATTTTTGATGCTCAGACCACAGATTGGGTATCTTGGTCTGATGAACTGAAGGAAAACCGAGATTGGTTGTTTCTTGATCAGATTAAGGATATTCATGCCGACTCAGTTTATAAAGCTTGGTCACCAGGCCCTTCAAGTTTGGTGGAAAGGCTGTAAATGAAATCACACCAAGGAAGTTTGTTGATGACAGATGGTTCTGTCATAAATTCATCCTCGATGGTTGTTTGGATAAGGTCTGGAGATCAAATTCTGAGCAAACAATTTTGTTGTTTCAGCTTTACATTGTCTGGAAGTTGCTTGTTGAGCCCAAGAAGGCTTTTTTATGCACGGTCTCTTATTTTGGGTCATTTGGCTCTTGGCAATAGATTGGATCACCTAGGTATTCCTTAGCCTAAATGTTCTCTATATGATAGACCTGAAAATGCCAAACATGTCTTCTGGTATTGTGCTAAGTCTGCCAGGGAATGGGGCACTAAGTTTTGTGGTTAATGCCTCTCTTCCTCCATTACCTAGAAAGCGACTGTCCTAGGAGATAAACTTCCTTACACGGTATAGTTACACGTAACATGGCAGGTTATGAGAATTGAAGTACTTATCCTCATGTGGTACAAAACAAAATAATGCTATGGTTAATAAAACACAACTTGTTTAGGAGGTTTCCTAATATGATAGCCAGTAATATGTGCCAATCTATACATGTAGATTGTTGTTCAGGTCCAAAGGTTGAATTGGATGTGGTGCCTGTGCAACTCTTATTTTACTGGGGGGCACACCTTGCACCATGAGCAGGGAGTCACCTGCTGTCTCTCTAGCTCACTTGGCCTATTCCAAGCAGTCCCAACAAGTGGACTGAAGGCCCCACCACTGATCTGGCCAGGTTTTTCATGAGTGAAGGGAGCTCTGCCACAGTTGGTCTCTGTTAAAATTGGCAACTAGGGCCAAATTCCACTTTGGACAGCTCCTTTGGGGAAGATAATTATGACATTAAATTCCTCTTTTCAAAAGGACCAAAATCGACCTAAAGATCATCGAATTTGGTTAAGGATAAGTGTGATTTTGAATTTATAAAATTAATAAGGTCAGCCTCCTATATGTCGGCTCAATAAACGCAAAAGTCACGTCTATTCAACCACATCGAATTGTATATATAGAGGAGCTTTCTCCCTCATTTTGGACAATCAATTGCTGGAAAATATGTCTGAGGCAACCGTGCTCTTGGAGGAGGTTGAAAGATTGTTTGTGGGTTATCTTCTGCACTAGGGCCGAGTCTCTCCAAGTAGGACAGTTGCAGCATATGAAGGTCAGGGCCGAGGTAACAAGAGGTGTTTGGAAGTCTGTTTGTGGGTCCGAAGTACAGCAGAGGCAGGCCGAGGCAAATCTGGTCAAATCGGTGAATGCTTTGGGTTGTGTTCTCCCTGTTTAGATAGGCTGCAAGCCCTGAGATTATTGGAGGAGCACCACAGGCCTGTTCTGGGCTAGTTGGAAGGGACGTTAGGCCGTATTCTCATAACAAAAGTCAAGCTACAGGCAGCCGGGGCAGGCAACAAGAAGGAGGCTAGCTGCAGTGATTGAAGGCACTGTTGAAGGAAATTGAATGGGCTGATGTTGTCTACAATCAAGCCCTAATCAGGTTCCAGATCCACAGTTGTTTCATCATCATGTTATTGTTAACCTGATTTGACTTCTCAGTATATCATTGTGTTGGGGTTCATTATACTCAGTAAAGAAGGCCGCACTAACTGGATTAGGACCGGGGTCCTTTTCAAACATTCTTTGTAGCTGCTTTGTCTGCTGTTGATCTCTGGTTTGGGCAGAATTTGTCAGCTATTGTTTAAATGGAAGATTCGCCTGGGCTGCGTCTTTGTCATTTGTATTTTTCTCTCTCTCCTTCTTTGTTGAACGTTTGATATCAATAACAAGAAGATTTGATCAAGGATTTCCCCCATCTTGGGGTTTTTCCCTGGCTTGAGCCAATTCCTGTGTTCTCTTGTCTTGACTTGTCTCCTGCATTTATCATTCATGTTCTTTCCTCAGTCACTATCATTACTATCATGTGATAATATTTTAGGAGATTGCTTAAGGAAATGGATTAAATTGAAATCAAGCTAACATGAAGTAACTATTGTATGCAAAGAACATGTCAATCTAAAAATTAACATGGTATTGGAGCAAGGTTAGGACAAGCCCAAGCAAGAGAGAATGCAATACAGCTGAGAAGCGTGATATTCTGCTTTGAATGAATGACTCATCAGGTATGTAGCTGGAGTGAGAGATAGCACAGGAAATGTTTTCCTCCGAGATCCTTGCATTGACTCTGGAATTTTTCAGTAACCCTTGAGGTTTCACTGTGACATGATTTTGCATAAGATAATTTGAGTATAAGAGTCTAGCAGTGATTTATATGTCAGAATAAGAGGCAACTCGAATTTTAAGCGGATTTGAGTTTGTCGAAGACTGACCTAATCGATGAAGAGGCCTAGTATTGACTTGATTCTTATACTCTGAAAAACAGTAAGGAGTATTGCTGGAATTGTTGTAGTACCACTGTAAGAATGAAATGCTAAACCTGCCCGCAGTCCTGAAGCAGTCATTCGGACCTCCTTAAGGACAAAAGTTTGTTTGTTTTTTATTTTTATTGTTTTATCTTGGATTCTTCATTTTGAACGCCTATCATTTCAAGTGCGTGTGCTCTGAAATAATTCGACCTGTGAAGAAGTAATAGTCCTATTATGGCATAGGATTTGTTGGATACATGCAAGTGTATTAAAGACTCTAAGTGCTCTGTCTACAGGCACTTCTTGACAACTATTTGACATCTACATGAGTCTCGACTATATGATGAGGAGACTTCAGCTCAAGCTGATCCGAGTTTCAAAGCTTGCAGGCCATTCTTATATGAGTTTTTTAATGGAAGATTACAGATCTAGGTATATAAACTCTTCTGTCCGATATTGAGGACTGATTCAATCACCTTCTTCTACCCTAGATCAGATCGACCTGTCCTGTGGATTGTACACTTGAAACAACCTCAGTACAGTCCGATATTCATCAGGCCTGCATTCTCTTCAATCTGATTTGAAGTTCTGAATCAGATTACAGTTTGTTGTTGTTTAAGGTTCTCATAAATAGTTGTTGGAAATCTGTGGCCTCTCCTGTACACTCTGAACAAGGTATGTATAGGGTTTCAACCTAATTATTTGACAGACCCTAATTTGGTTATTTTAACACCTTGTTCTGTGCCCTAACCAGAGATCCAAGAGATAACAGAATTCTGATATCGATGTATGATGTATCTTGTTTTAAGTGTTACTCAAGTTTTGATGCTCATTACAAATCTGGTTTGAGGCATAATGACTATAGCCATTTTGACCCTGTGGTAGGGCATTCCTTGGCAGACTATTAAACAGAAGTATGATAGATATTTGCTAGGGCCTAAAGAACAAAAGTGTCATTGGCATAACTCTCTTAAGTTTCATGCATGAAGATTTCACTGTTTGAACTTTGAAAGGCTAGTTGTCTAAGCATACATCCGATGTAGAATGAGAAGACTCCTCTGGTCCAAAGGTTTACCAACAGAAATCTTGATCTAGAGTCAGTTCCCAGTAAGGCCATCTCAAATTTTAGCTCTCCCTGGACATGAATTGTGAGCAGTAACATCTCCAGAACTTTGATCTTCATAGTGACAAGGCAGAAAGCATACATCTTCAGGACATCAGAGGTACAACAGCTTAGTTTGATTTCTGCCTTTTCTTAGTTGAAGGAATTGTTATCAGTTGAGGTAAGTGTGTGGCTTCATCATTACCAATTTCTTCATTAGACGGTAGAATGACTTTATTGCAACGGTTGAGACAGTGTAAGGATGAGTACAGGTCAGAATTGTGACATCCAAGTCACAGATCCATTTCAAGAAAAAAAGTATCACATTCGTTCTCATTACAGGACATTCATCCTATAAAAGGCAGAAAAGCTAAGATATTGAACAGCTTTCAAATCCCATCATGACCGTTACAATCTAGTTAATGATCTCTTCTTCAGAATTTGTAGGGTTTCTGAAGCAGCACATTTGGTTCTGAAAAGAGCAGCCTGCAAAGTAGTGATAGCAGCACCTTCAGCATCATGGGTATTTACTATTATTACAATAAGAGAACTGAAGATTGTGTAAGTCTGCAACGGAAACATACTTATTCAAGATTTTCTATGACTCAAGCACTCCTGATCCTTAAAGCAAATATGAGGCAGAAACACCTTCTGATTCGAATCAATATTTGTTGTGGCTAGTTAGCAGAGGAGTTCAGAATGATTGTACTATATAACCTGGAAGTGCCTCTTGCTTAATGACAACTTTCTTCATGAACAGAATTGTATTTACAGAAGACGAATGTATTCATTGGTATGGAGAAAACTTGCATGGCTTGATATAGATGGCAGTAATCTTCAATCATGTAATCCTATCTTGATGTCCTATATCATATGGTCTGTTAGTTGAACAGGCAGACCATGTAAGAGAGACTGCCCATGCATGCGATTTGAAGTTTGCTGCTTAATAAATCTTAAAGATGAGGAGCAGATTTATGAAGGCCAGGTTTCCAATTGGAGTAAGACTTCAGAGGGAGGCCTAGACACTTCTTGCCCGATGTTGTCATGGCAGCTGATTGACACATGGAACAAGGATCCATGGCAGTAAAAGGGTTAAGTTTCAAGTGACTCGTCGATTATATTCTAGCAAGATCACTTTCCCTACATTCAGAGGGAGTTATGGACAAGACATGATGATTATTGATGTTGTCTGTTTGATGACCCTCTCATTTGGGTGTTGACTTTCAAAGTCTAGATCAAGACCTAGCTCAAGGTCTGATAAGATTGTGAAGCTGGTGGTCTGAATATGTGTATCTTGTGGGATCCCTGGTAATCTTGATTGGATAGCTGCTTATTAAGATATCTCTGTAATACACTGCTGGAATCTAAGATTCCATGATTTTGATGCTGGATCGGTTATTGGAACCAAACCGGTCATCGAACCACAAAACCTTGTGGACCGGGAACCGGTCGGAACGGGAAAAAAAACCAAATTACCAAAAACACATAAAATATTCATATTTAAAAAAAAAAAAACAGATATATTCATGTACATCCATATGAATCCAAATCATTTATAGACAAATATGCAAAAGTTCTCATTTATATTGCAAGTAATAGTGCATATAACCAAAATAGCACTTACTGCAAAACATCACTGAACCAAAAATGTTACAAACATCAAGAAGCAGGCTCTAAAAGGCCTTTATAGTCCAAAATAACATGCTAGATCATAGTATTATACTACAACCTACAATACTACAAGCTACAACTATAGCAAATCAATGATTAAATCATCAGTCATCATTAGAATCATCATCCTTCTCATCCTCCTCTTCCTCATTTGAAGAATGAGTAGCATCCAAGTCTGCAACGGGATTATGGCTTGATTCCCTTGGCCCTGAAGCTGCTACTTGTGCTTCTGATATACTGCCTTTGCGTCCTGTGGAGGTGGGTCCAAGTCCAACCAAGAAAGGTCTTCATTGTCAAATGTTGGTGCTTGACTCTCCACAACCCATTCTGATGTTGGATCAAAGTCACCCAAGACAATGTTGCTTGTTTTAGGGGTTTTATTCAGCAATTGATTGCGCTTCAATCCAAGGTTGTATTAAACAAAAACCATGTCATCCAACCGCTTTTGTTCCAAACGGTTCCTGTTCTTAGTGTGTATATGCTCA
Source organism: Pinus taeda (assembly GCA_000404065.3). Lineage (NCBI taxonomy): Eukaryota > Viridiplantae > Streptophyta > Pinopsida > Pinales > Pinaceae > Pinus > Pinus taeda. The sequence continues at coordinate 124,124 of APFE030019850.1, forward strand.
AACACATTCCAATTTCGCTCACACCCTAAAGCACTACATGTCTGGCTTAAAATTCTAATTGCGATTTTATTTGCAATTGAGGGCATTCACTACCAAATTGTTGCCACCAATAGGCTACAAAAAGAGGAAGGAAAAAAAGTATTAGCAAAAGAATTTGAAAGTTGAAAGTGGAAACTTAGACTCAACAATTGCAAAATTCAAATTGAAATCAAATGAGTAAATTATTAATGTAAGAATTTTCAAATTTTAATAATTTTTATCTAGGGGACTCTTTGCTCTATTTCTTATAGCCATAGAAATTCCAAAGGTACCAAGACTCTCACTAAAATTCAAGAGCTTGTTATGAATTTGATCTTGAGTCTTGGAATTTGGGATCACGTGCTCAATGCATTTATACAATCACCCTAAAACCTCCCCAACAACCTCAAAATTTGTAGTGTAATGGTACCTTCCAAATTCAGAAAACAAAAACATATTCATCAAGTCAACAAAACTAAAAGCTAAAAGCTAAAACTTATAACTTATAAGCAATGAGAATTGAAATCCAAAATTACATACCTTGGATTTAAGTAGTGGCTGACTGCATGTAAAGGTCTATGGAGTTGTTTGTTCCATCTTTCATCAATGATTCTCCATAGAGGAATGTACTTTTGTCTTTTATCCCCATATGCTGCCTTGGCCTGATCCATGGCCTCATAGACAAAACCCATAGCAGATTTATCACTATCCACCATCTGCAAAACTCTGACAAGAGGCTCACTAAATAACACAATCTCCTCTGCCTTTGACCAAAATCTTTTGTCAAATACTTGGTTAACCATCTGTTTCCCTTCTGCCTTTTTGCTCCACTGAGATGAATTCCATTCATCACATGAAAACATCTTCCTCAAGTTTTCTTTTTGTTGAACAAGGGATTGCAATGAAAAGAAGTCGGTTGCAAATTCTGTGATGGTTGATCGAACAAGCTCTTTACCCCCTTGTGTGCTTTCTTGTAAGGTTCAAAACCCATGAGTGGTTGTAGATGTACCTGGTTATGGATTTTGCATCTTCCACACACTTTGAAGCGGAAAATTTTGATATGCATAATATATATGAATAAAATATCTTATTAAAAAATGATGAATAGATAGATGATTGTTTACAATGGGTTGCCTGGCTTATACCGCCATGGGCACCCTTTGGGAAAGGGCATGATCTTATGATCGTGCCCTTTCGTCTAATTAAAATTAAAATTAAATAATAACCTAAAATTAACTAATTTTTTACATAACATTGCCTTTCTCTCGAAAGAATGCTTTGTCCTCAAAGCATACGTAACGACGACTGTTGTTGACAAAATGCTTCATTCTCCCAAGAAGCATCTTCTTCGGGTAAGCCTTTCCACTTGATCAGATATTCCAAGATGATCAAGGTTCCACACCTTAAAAGATCTTGAATTACTCTCTCAATTTCCGATTTTTGGTGATGTGGATATCGGTATGGCTTTTTCATAGGTTGGTCTTGAAGTACTTTTTCATGCTTCTGAATTAGATCTTGCATCTCTGGTAACTCTTCTCTGGTCATATTTGCAGATAACATTTCTAATTGATGACATTGTACTGCATAAGTAGGTGTTCTTCTTTGACTCAGCTTCATCATCTGAGATGATGATACAACATGATTTTATGGTGCTTGGAATCCATGTAGTTTGTACTTCTGACCTCCCCATTTGAATTTTATAAATTGTACTTGATGGTTGGCGGCATAAGTGCCTAAAGTTCGTAGCCATTGGATGCCTAAGACTACATCTACTCCTCCTAATGGTACCGTGAAGAACAGAGACTCTAATTTAAAGTCTTGAATCTGCAAATTGACCTTATGGCATTTCCCCACCTTTTCAATCTTCTTACCATTAGCTATCATCACTTTCATGTTGGGTAAGGGAAATGAAAAGATATTCAGTTTCTTGGCCACAGTCGCATCTAGAAAATTGTGTGTGCTTCCAAAGTCGATGAGAACCACTACGTTGTTCTTCTTTATGTGTCCTTTTAACTTTAAGGTCTGAGGTTGTGATATACCTGTCATGGCTGATAATGAAACTTGCGGAGTACTTCCGTCATCTAATTCTGGTGAGAATTCTAGGGCGTCTTCTGTTCCTTCTTGTCATAAACTTCACTGTTTGAATCATTGGTTACTTCACAATTATATAGGTTCTTTGGTTCTTTTCCTTTAGCACATCTATGTTTGGGGTCCCACTTCTCACCACAGTGTTTACATTTACCCTCTTTTGTCCTTTGCATTTTCACATTAGATTTTTCATCTTCACGACGATGTGGTGGAACATATCTTGTATTATTGGAGTCCATATATTGAGGCATCCTTCGTCTTGAATATGTTTTTTCCGCTTTTGACCAAAATATTGGTTCGGATTTCTTTTCGGCTGTTTTTGCTTTTCGTCTTGCTACTTCTATTGATGTAATGTCATGCATCTCAAGTTCTGCATGTAAATGGGATTTAAGTCTTGAGACGTATGATTGAATCAAACGAGATTCTGATAACCCAGGTACTCGTGTTACTAAGGTCTCCCATTCTTGAGTGTATTCGTCCACACTTCCTTTTTGTCGTAACTTGATGAGTTTTGAAAAGAATTCTTCTTCTCTTACACCTTCGAATCTTTTAAAAAATGCATCTTTAAATTTTCTCCAGCTAATGACGTGTGTTGTTTTTTTCCACCACATATACCAGTTATATGCTTCTCCTTCCATTTTCATAGATGCATGTCTGAGTTTTTCATCATCGTCAATGATGTCATATATCTCAAAGTATTCTTCTGCTTTATTTATCCACGCAACTTTTTTTTTTTCGTTTCCATCGAATTTAGGCATCTCGACCTTTGCCCTCCTTTGGTATGTGGCTAATGGTTGAGCAAAAAAGGGGTGTTGATTAGTGAGGGTATCCCAAAGTTGCTTGTTTGTAAAGGTTGTGTTACTTGCTTCTTGGTGGGGTGTCGCTGTTTTTTTTGGGGATTCAACCTTTTCATGAGAATCTGTTGACTTTGTTGAATCTGATGAGAGGTGTTCTTGATTCTCTTCTCTCTTTTAGTAGCTCTTCGGGTGTACAATTTGACTTTTTACACAGAAGTTTCAGCATTGTTAAGACCCCTTTGATGCTTACTTTTGTTTGGACGTGTTAACTTTCCATTTTTATCTCTATTCGATTTGTCGTATCTTGAAGATTTTTTATTTTGTCTGCTTGCTCCTCAAGCTTTTTATTGACCTCGTCGTGGTTGTTATTTATCTTATGCTCTGCGTCAACCAATTTTTTTTGGAAATCTGCGATTGTCATTGTTGACATTGAGCGGATTTGTGGGGGCGT